>JAGXOD010000133.1:0-276300 GCA_020368025.1 Brachyhypopomus occidentalis
ACGACCTGTTAAAAAGGGTTTGTCTGGAGTCAGAAAGTTAGTTCGTTTTAAGTCCAGTTCGTCCCGTCTTCGTCTTTGTTTAAGTTTTGTCAAGAAGTTCTTTACTGCCCACGCGATCACAGCTATTGCAACTCTCTATTCTTCACGACTCCCAAGAAGCTTGAGCAACATCACGTGACCGCGTCGTCTAAGCGCCGGCTACCAACGAGAACCACGCTTTCATTAGCGCTACGATTTAAATCGTCGTCTCGCAGCTGACCGTACACGAACGCGTCTCTACGGCAAAGTAAGACACTGATAATAACATGTTATCTGGGGTTCTCTACTAGCTCTTAAATATCGCTCTTAGGCTTAATTTAAGAGATTTAAGCCGCTTCTTTAGCCTCTGTCTGGAGTTTCGTACCCTTCTCGTACCATTAAATACTCCGTTAGCCATACTACCCACTCAAATAATCAAATAATAGGTATTATTTGATTGTTTAGTCTTCTTTTGGTTTAGATTAGTAGTTTTAAGGTTAGACTTAGTTACATTACTGAACCAAACCTTTCACGTGTTATTCCCTGTAATATTTCAATTGGTAATCATTCAATAAATGTGAACATTGATTCATTAACCTGGTTACGGTGGTAAATACATAATTTGGTCGATGGTATTAGGTTACTGCGCGGATTTAGAATTCAAACCTTCGTAATGAGACTGATATATCATTATTTCCTCTATTACAGTTATCAATTAAATATTTCCCTGAATTATCAGGGTGGTGCCCCGTTTCATAACTCGTTTCATACATAATTATCAGTATATCCGCTACATACTCATGCATCCAACACCAATCATATAGTTGTTGCTGAAACACCTGACTTTATGCTTTATATCTCACATTTTTGTAGGTGCTTTGGATGATGCCCTGCAGTACATTGAAGAACTGGAGGACAGATTGCAGAAAATGTCAGTGGGGTCATCAAACATCTTCGGTAGATTTTGCGTTTCTGATGAGACAATCAGGTATTATACCAGATTCCCTGCATTTTAAGAGGTGACATTGTCAGTGTTTCTCATTCCTGAATGCCAAGTCCAACTGCTCTGTACTTTTCATGCTTTACAGACCCTTTTTAACTTAGGAGTGCACATACCTGTGTCCTTGGCCTTTGCCATCTTTGCAGCTCACTAGTGCAGGCCAGAGGCAGTGGTACAGCAGTCAAATTCAGCTGCACATAGTGGGCTGTTTGGAAGAGTAGTGCAACGACATGATTGCACAGACCTTTACCAGCTGAACAACTGCAAGTATAACCTCAAGTTTGTGTGGCTCCTCGTTCTTCCTCATCGATCGGTAGCATCTAGCTCTGACTATCACTTTGCTGTGGACTATACTGGACACTGAATAAACAATAACACTTAGTCTCACATTCCCATAGTGAGGAATAACTTGGTGTGTGTCATGAACTTGACTGATACTGATGTAAACCAAACAATCAATAGCTAACGTTACTTGGCTTGCTAACCTAGCTAGATATCGTTAACTAAAGATGTCAGTATCATTCGTAATATTATAATATATATCATAATAATATAGACTGTTTTACCACTCCGTAGGATGACTAATGGAATTAGCTATACATTAAATAATAGTTAGTTAGTTACCTAGCTAGTGTTAGCTGGTGTCACCTTACCTTTGTATGAGTGAATGAATTCTTCAACAAACAATTTGTAGCCTCTATTCAACTTGGAAACGTCTTCAAAATTCAGTCTCGGTATCGACAACAGGGATGAAGTAAATACATGCTTAGGTGAATTGACAAGAACTATCTTCTGCGAGTACAGGAACTTGTTTTACCCGGCGATGACGTATTTCCGCTTTGTTGTGAAAAGGGCCTATTGTAGAATTTATAGACTCTCAGACATCTCAAGTCTCTCGGAAGTTGCGGGAGACTCCTGCATATATGTATCGGCTCACTGATGCCCGCAAGTTGGACAAAATCTCCCGGATTGTAGAATGCGCGGCCAAGAGCGCGCGCGCACACAGAAACGCACGCAGCGACACGGACTTTCCAGCGTAGAAAGCGTGGCCGAGGCAAAGGGAGAGGGAGGGTTCTCATTGGTCGTTTTTTTTTCAAAGAGTCAATCAGCCAATCAGTTGTGAGTGAGTGTATCTGTTAGTCAGCCAATCATTGTTTAGTGTGGGCAGGCAGTGTTTTTTTTCTACTGGACTGCAGCGTTCAGTGAGAGAAGCAGCGTCATGACAGAGGCAGGACGTACTCTAAAGTTTACACATGTTTGACTAAAGTAAAAAACAATGAATGTCTTGCCCCTGTACTGTTTGCTACAAGAAGTGAAGAAGTACAATGAAGGCTTGCAGAACAACCTAGAATAGGCCAATGAAGCCTTTGTCATAGCCCAAACATTATAAAGTTATGTGTTGTGTTAAAAGTAAAGTTTAAAAAAAAATTATAAGGGGGGGGGGTTCTGGCGACACCTCCCTGAAATGAGTTTTTACAACTTGGGATATCTGGATTCTTCCAGAGCCTTTTTTCGATACGTACTGTGCCCCGATCCTCCTGAGGAGGCAAAGGTTTGTTTCTTATGCTAGCAGTTGAGGGGAGAACCATTGATATGGGCCTATGTCCAACTAACCAGTACACTGAAAGAAACAAGTACTGTAGAAGGGTTCTTAGCGATGCTGTTTAATAAACATTCTCCCCCGCTCGGTATTAGAGGAAAGAAGCCCTGGGGTTGAGAATTTACGTAGTTATCTTGGACTCCAAAGGAAAGTAACTGACCATATAGGCCATGTATGGCGAATTCTGAGTTTTTAGAATGCAACAGAAGCTGCACTTCTCCTTTCTCTCACTTCAGTACAGTCACCTACCTACCTCTCAGGAAAGTGATTTTCTCACTGGAGAGGTCTCCATGGCTGGTACGACATCTGTCAGGGGGACAGTAGTTATCCCTCTTCCAGATTCCTCTAGGGAGGCTGCTCTTGCCACGGCCGCCCAGTCAGACCCCGTTGCTATTGCCACGGCCGCCCAGCCTTACCTGGAAGATGCAGCGCCCCCTGAGGACGCCGTCACATCGGCTGGAGCGTCTCCTGCACCTCCCGGCGTCTCCACGGCTGCAGCTCCTCCCGCTGCCTCCACAGCTGCAGCGTCTCCTGCGCCTCCCGGAGCCTCAACGGCTGCAGCTCCTCCTGGCGCATCCATGGCTGCAGCTCCTTCCGGCACCTCAACAGCTGCAGCGTCTTTCCCTGTCCCGTCCCGCATCTTTCCCTGTCCCATGTTCACTTATCCTGGTTCACTCCTTATTATGTGGAATCTGTTTCACCTATGTCTCGTCTCTACCCTTCATTTGTTGTGTATTTAGACTCCTTGACTGTTCAGTCATTGTCAGTCTTTGTATGGTTAATCCCCGTATTATTTTGCAACACTGAGTTTCCTTAGCCAGCATTCACTGCTCTTCCTGTCTTATGGATCCCGGGTTCATTTGGCCTCTCCTTTCTTGTTTTGTTTTTCCCCTTTTCCCTAAGGGAAAATCTAGGGAATCTTGACATTCTCTTTTTTTGTTTGTGCTTTTTTAGGTGTGTCTAACTATCTCTATGCATATTTAGTAGTTTGGGTTTTTGTGTTCGCTTGTATCAGTAGGTTTATTTGTGCATTGGTTAAGTAATGTAAACTCGTGCGTCTATCTTAGTTACCCTGCTCATTCTTTGTATTCTCAGTTATATTAAGTAAAGTATACCTGTGTGTCTGCTTTTGGATTCCCTGCTCTCTTCTGTTTGTCTCTGGCTTTGTTATGGTCTAGAGCAGAGATTCTTAACCCATGGACCTCGAGTGCCACCTTGAGGGCCTCAAAAGAACAACAGTTTTTAACTTTGGGTCGCAGAGGGCCGCGGGACCGCATTGATTTTGAAAAAGGTGCAATACACGTTCTCACCACTAGTAGCGGTAGTACGTCAACCAAATGTTTTATCAACGTTTTTAATACATAGAAGATGAACCTTTGCTACCAACCGAGAATGGAAACCTATTTTAAACGAAAAGTAGAAGGCAAAAATGAAGACAGCCCGTCAAAAAATACATTTGCAGATACAGCTATATTTTCATTTGTATTTTTGCCAGCTTGACCATTAGCAACGTGAGTTCTGGGTCAGGCATACGAAGCATGGGAGCAGAGACAAAGTGACTCCTGAGGTCATCAAAGGCAGACTAAGTCTCAGGAGTCCATGTGAACCGCCCAACCGATTTACTTTTAAGTGTGGAGAGTGGAGCTGCCAAGGTGTTCTTAATAAACCAGCGGTAAAAATTAGCGAAACCCAGGAACCGCTGCACCTGGTGGAGCGAGGTGGGAACAGGCCACTGCTTGAGTCTTAGCCGGGTCCATGGCAAGCTTGTTTCTGGATACTATAAAGTCCAGTAAAGAGACCTCCTCGACGTGATACACCGACTTCTCCAGCTTCACATACAGGTGGTTGTCAAGGAGCAGCTGAAGAACCCGCCGTACGTGCTTGATGTGATCCTGACGAGATCGACTATATATCAGAATGTCGTCTAGGTAGACGAACACGTACTGGTACACGGCCTCGCACAAAACCTCGTTGATGAATATGGCTGGAGCATTCATAAGCCCAAAAGGCATCGCTAAATATAAAAATATAAAAGCCTTCCACTCATCCCCTGCTTGTACTTATTTATTTATTTATTTATTTTTGTTGGCCCACCTCCACTCCCCCATCTTTGGAGGACAACTTTATTTTTATATAAGGATCAAATGAAATACATTTCACATATAATATAATACAGAACAATAGTGATGAAAATAATTGGGGTGAGGTGGACCATACAGGATAGTAGAGAAAAGAGGAGGAAAGAAAAGAGGGGGAGAGAAAGTAAGTAGGGAAAAAGACAGAAGGGCAGAAAGAACACAGTGCTAATGACCACTGCAATGGTTCATCAACTGCTGCTCCTGCTCGTACTTAAATCAGGTTATATGGGCTGCGCAAGTCTAATTTGGTGAAGATGGTGGCTTGCTGGAGCGCCTCGAAGGCAGTGGACATAAGCAGCAATGGATGGCGGTCTTTAACCGATATCTTGTTTAGTCCCCTATAATCAATACATGGCTTCAACATCCCGTCTTTCTTCCCCACAAAGAAGAACCCTGTGTCGGCGAGTGAGGTTCATGGTCAGATGAACCCAGCGGCCAGGGCCTCCTGTATATAGGCGTCAATTTTATCAATTTGAACAAATGTATCAATTTTGATCATTTATGTCAAACGATTAATATGTCCATTTTTGTTAGTCATGTGGTGTGACAGTTCTACTTTGAGAAAATGTAAATATTATTTTTTAAGTCTCACATTAAAAACAGTATATTCGTTCAGTTAAATTAACTGGCGTGTATGAAGGTTCAGTTAAACATCATGTCATTTTTAAAAACACTGCATAATTTAAATATAAAAACTGAGCATGCCCCTATTATTATTTTATAAGATAGCTAGAATAGTGTGAGTGATAAAAACAAGTAAAGAATGGAATTGAAAACCATCTATATATTTACAATACAAATGAGAATTAGTAATGTAATGTAAATAATTTACTTACTCTCAGATACACAAACAAAGACACACACATGCATCTATGCGTCATCGCTACTAAAGTACTATGCGTCATCTCTAGTCTAGTAAACTACTGCTGACATTCAGGAGCATCACTTGGCCACCCACATGGTGGTGACTACACTTACCTCTGCTTAATTGCATAATCATCATCATCATTCAAAAAGTTGATGTTTTGTTTTATGACCATACCATTCAAATATTGTTTTTAAAAATAGTTTTTCTTTCCAGAGTTAACCAGTCATCTATTATCATTAGATGACTCACATGGGCAAATTCCACATTGAACAAACATTTACTAAGTTAATTTGTGTTCTGCTGGATTTCATTTAGTTACCACAAACCAACTCTCAGATTTTGATGCTTGGATCCAGTGTTTGTGTATCATTGATGTGGGTATTTATACCGGTGGATAATCCTTTATTCTATATAGGTAATTAATCAGCATTGTGAATTTCTATTGAGCAATTCCTTGATTTGTACTTTAAATTTACACTTTTGTCTATGAATTTGATTTCCTTTAGTAAACAAACAAACCTAGAATGTATTGAAGCAAAGTATTTTTTTTACCACAAGGGGGCATAATGTTGCTGTTTTACATGTGATACTGCTCTTCTGTTCTCAGACCTGCATGACAGCAGAAGAAAAGAAAATTAGACAGCATAAAATAAATAAAGGAAAGCAGAAGAAACATACTTGGTCATGCTGTTTCTGCCATGGCAACCTGAAGTTATAACAGGAAACTTTCTATGTGAGCTCAGGAAAGAATCAACATGCACATCTGAGCACACCATGTTTGTTTAAGGGGGCTGTGCCATGAGTCATGTTTAATCCAGTCAAGGTTTATGACTTAGTCAGCCTTCATGAGAAGCTTTGTAGGGCCAAAACACATCTTTTTGGTTACATATTGATAATTTATAAACCGAAAGCACAAAGCACAATGCCAAATGTTAAAATGCATTTTGACTTACTGTTAAATGAATTTTAAGAAGTGGCTGCTGGGTCAGGTTTCTGCTTTTCTACAATTGGTACGTAAAAAATTCAGAAAATGTGCACATGTTTGAGCAGTTTTTTATGCAGGCTGTAACCCTAGCTTTGGATGTAGATAATGCATAATATGTTGAAATGGGCTTTTACAAAGGTATCACTAAGGTCTAGTAATACAATATTAATACTGGTAATATAATCTGTTTTATTGCTTCTTGGACATCATCCCAAATCATCTATTAGTCACAGAAAAATGTATCAAAATATGGCGTAATCACACAGTCCTGTGAGCATCCTGACAAACAGACTAGCACTATAAGAGTTGGCTACAGAGTTCAATCCAATTATCCTGAGAAGGTTTTATGATTGCCATAGATCACAAGAAGAAGGAAGACAAAAGGTAAGGTGAAGGTGTTGTAATACAGGAAGTTGAGTAAACACCCCCGTGCCCTGTGAAAAAACAAAGGCAAAAAAGGAGTCAGTAGAATACCAGTACAAGCCCCAGTTCCTTCTACAGCGGTTATTTGTTATTTACATTTACATTTAACATGTTCTCCATGATTTATGGGTTTGAACCTTAAATGAAGATTAGGTTCAAATGTTAGGCTAGCTATGTTAGGTTAGGCTAGCTGAGGAAGTGTGCTGTTGAACATTTACCAGCAATTGGCAGCATCTGAAGACAGATAAGATGTCAGAACACTTTGACCTGCATTTCTCTTGAGTGCTGAGACTCTTGGAGCCAGTACAATCCTTGACCATGACTCAAACAAAAGAACAACATGAAGAAAACAAACAAACAAAAGTGTTTAGGCATAGCCAGTACCCAAGTACCCAATATCGCAAACATCTCCCCCATGAAATGACAAAGGAGAGTGCCCGATCAGATTCTTTGCACTCATCTTTTTGAATCATTCAAGTGCTTTTATGTCTCAGGAGAATATACTGAGCTGCTGACTTCACCATACAGCTGTATTTTTTTTTTATTTCTCACCTCCTTTTACAGTGCACTGTTTATTTCCTTGTGATCTTTCATTGTAGATGCACAGGAAAAGATTTAGAGAAATCTATAATGTAGTACTATAGTACTACTGGTCTAATTCATAAAAGACAAGTTAATTCTAAAGAATGCATGAATAAAAATTTCTTGTCTTCATGAATAGTACAATTACTAAACTGCACTAATAAAAATTATATGTAATCAGTATAGTAAAATAAATATATTCTTCAGCATTTATACTAGTTGTGTTATTGTAATGATGTGGCATACACACACCCCTATATAGACTGTATAGACTCCAAGAACTCCAAAAAAAGTGTTTTTGCTGTTGTGTTATGTTATTGCAATTATTGCCACTCCTCCTTGTTGGCCAGCCTCCTGTCCCTTATTTTCCCCTCGTTAGTAAGTATATTTAAACTGTTGTGTTTTGCCCTCCATTGTTGGTTTTTGAATTGTGATTTGTGTTGTTGTTCGTGTATGTCTGCCAGTTTATATTAAATGTTCTATTTAATGTTCAGTGGTTTGCACCACTGTCTTGGCTTCCCCTCCCTCACTCACCGTGACTGAGCAACCGTGGCTGTGGTCTGTGTTTTGATCACAGGACCTTATGCTAAAACAAATTTCAGTCTGCTGACAGAATTAATCATTATAAGCAGTAAGCTTCACAGCACAGAGTCAGAGCATTCCAGAAAACCATTACCTCATTCATATGTTAAAGCCTAACTTCGAGGTCATGAAGCTGATAATAAGAATAGAACAGCTCTGGACAGAGTATAAGCATGTGTGTCCAGATGTGCACATACACACATGTACACACACACAGACACAGAGGGTAGTTTATACACTCCCACACATCCCATCCTCTAATCCATACCAAAATGGAATTTAATCAAAACAACACTAGACTGTGCATCACTGGACCCGATCTTTTAGTAGTTTTTAGCGAGTCTTCAGTGGAAAAAATCTTAATCAAAATTCTATCCATACCTATAAACAAGAGAAACATGATCTGGGACAAAAGTATGTGTCCTGTAATCATTTGGAGTCATGCTTGACGTTATGGATACCTTTAAAACTGATACTATCAACACCAATTTAGAAAATAGCTAAAAATTACACTGATAATGCACAGTTGATGAAGACTTCACATAGACATTCTCTAGTCAAGTGAAGGTCAAGATCAGTTTAAAATGGATCCACATAAATCAGTGCTTTTCAAACACCTGAGTGCTTTTTACAGTCATAATGCTAAAATCATTATTATCATTCTATTACATAACTTCAGTAAACAAGTCTTTTTTTGTAGAGTATTATTGAATAAACATTTAAATAAAGCTGGAGTGCCAAAGTATAGACCTCCTTAGAAATGCATTAGGTACCAGACTTCAAGATATGTTGGTGTGGATCACTGTTACTGCTAAATGTTAACTCACTGCCACTTCCATTTGTTCTTCAAATGACACCCTGACGGGCAAGGAGTGCAATTTAATAAGGAAGCGATCACGCCAGTCTCTGGGAAAAGGGAGGATTTCATGGATAAAGTGCACAAACTTAAAACCAAATTAAGGATACTATAACCAACTGTCAACTGGTACAAAGAGATGACGTCAAATATGACAAATAAATTATTAAAAAATCTAACATTGTGATCCAGATTTTTGTTTAGATTATGTCTCTCACAGTGGACATGCACCTAAGATGAAAATTTCAGACCCCTCCATCATTTCTAAGTGGGAGAACATGCAAAGTCGGAGGGTGTTCAAATACTTATTTTCCTCACTGTATACACACTTCAAAGCCATACATGATCAAAAAATTCTGAAAACATAAGCTCAGCATAAACCCAAAATAAAATACACATATTCTTGTTTTGAAGTAATAACAAGAAAACATTGTTGCCCAGTGAAATAGACCATATTGCAACTTGGTCTCCCATGGCATGTATAACGTGTTGTCAGGGGTGCGGTTGGCGCCCAGACCCGCCAGAGGGCGCCTTCACCCGAATACTGATCATGTTCCCGTTTGATCCTAATTATCAAGGACTACTTAAGACATTTGCACACTCACCTCGGTGCGAAGTATTGCCTCGTCTTACGACAGCCTTACCGAGCGTTTTTGCATTGCATACCTTTTGACTGCCTCTTGTTTCTGACCTCTGCCTGTTGTTACTGTTCTCACGTTTTTTGGATCTGCCCTTTTGTACCTCTGCCTGTGTTTATTGATCTCCTGGCTTTCGACCCCCTGCCTGTGTATTACGACCTCGCCCTTCTCTGTTCGCCCCCCTTGGGCCGATGCCCGGCTTCACCCCTTTGGGGTTGTATGCTTTGGCTACATTGTACATTAAAATTCTGTCAGTTCTATACCTGCGTATGGATCCCTCTATGCCTCCTGTGCCCCAGTCGTCACAAGTGTATACATCAATTATATGAAAACATACTTCTGCAAACAATTATTTTTTATTTCCTTTTGTGGATCCTCTTTTTTTGCAAATAATTACATGTACTATGTTGTGACATCTGCAGGAGTGATGCTCCTCTGCTTTAGAATCAGAATCAGAATCAGAAATACTTTACTGATCCCAGGGGTAAATTGCACTTATTACAGTAGCAACCTATATAGGTATAAGCACTCCCAAGAAATAATTACAATAAGAAAGAAATTTGCAATATGCACATCTAAAAATATAAGGACTTATAATACAATAAAGAATAACTAAAATATAATATAATATATAAAATTATATTATAAAATATTACTGTACATGAGGGCGGTGTCACGCGATAATAGAGGAGTTGTAAAGTCTGATAGCCACTGGTAGGAAAGACCTCCTGTGGCGTTCTGTAGTGCATTTCGGCTGAATGAGTCTTGCACTGAATGTGCTCCTATGGCTCATCACTGTGTGATAAAGAGGGTGGAAGCCATTATCCATGATGGTCCGCAGCTTGGACAGTATCCTCCTCTCAGACACTGCCGTCAGCGAGTCCAGCTCCACACCCACAACATCACTGGCTCTTCGGATCAGTTTATTGAGTCTGTTGGCATCTGCCACCCTCAGCCTGCTGCCCCAGCATGCCAGCATGTATAGGATGGTACTGGCCATTACAGACTCATAAAAGATCCTCAGCATGGTCCTGCAGATATTGAAGGACCTCAGCCGCCTCAGAAAATAGAGACGACTTTAGCCCTTCTTGTAGAGGGCATCAGTGTTCTTAGCCCAGTCCAGTTTGTTGTCAATGTGCACGCCCAGATATTTATAGTCCTCCACAGTGTCCACACTGACCCCTCTGATGGAAACAGGGGTCACCTGCACCCTCCTCAGGTCTACCACCAGCTCCTTTGTCTTTGTCACATTGAGCTGTAGATGGTTCAGCCCACACCACGTAACAAAGTCGTTCAGCGTCGGCCTGTACTAATCTTCATCATCCCTGCTGATACATCCAACTAGTGCAGAATCATCAAAAAATTTTTGGAGGTGGCAGGTCTCCGTGCAGTAGTTGAAATCAGTGGTGTAGAGGGTGAAGAGGAAGGCAGACAGAACAGTTCCTTGCGGGGCTCCCATGTTGCTGACCACTCTGTGTGACACACAGTGCTGCAGACGTACATACTGTGGTCTGCCAGTCAGGTAGTCAACAATCCAGGACACTAGGGGGGGCGTTTACCTGCATCACATTCAGCTTGTCACCCAGAAGAGCAGGCTGAATGGTGTTAAAAGCACCGGAAAAGTAAAAAAACATGACCCTCACAGTGCTGCCTGGCTTATCTAGGTGGGCATAGACTCGGTTCAGCAGATAGATGATGGCATCCTCAACTCCCAGACGAGGCTGATAGGCGAACTGAAGGGGGTCTAGAAGAGGCTGGATCATGGGGCATAGCTGCTCCAGGACAAGTCTCTCCATGGTCTTCATGATGTGGGACGTCAATGCCACTGGCCTGTAGTCCTTGATGTCACTGGACCTCGGAGTCTTTGGCACAGGAACAATACAGGACGTCTTCCACATCACAGGGACCTTCTGTAGACTCAAGCTCATATTGAAGACATGCTGCAGGATTCCACAAAGTTGGGTGGCACAGGTTTTAAGCACCCTTGGGGGGACACCATCAGGGCCTGCAGCCTTGTTCGTGTGGAGTCTCTGTAGCTGTCTTCTCACTTGGTCAACTGTGAGATACACCGTAGAGGTCACTGGTGGAGGAGGGGTGTAGGTGTGAAGTGAACTATCACAGGTGGGAGGGAGGCTTTCCGGAAGAGGAGGCAGGGGGGGAGGAGTGGGCTGTTGACGCATGGCAGCCGATGAGTCAGGGAGGGGGAGGTCAAGTAAATTTCAAGTCAATTTTATTTATATAGCGCTTTTTACAAACAATGTTGTCTCAAAGCAGCTTTACAAATTGTATGGGTCCAGATCCCTAATGAGCAAGCCAAAGGCGACAGTGGCAAGGAAAAACTCCCTAAGGTGGCGGGGAAATAGGAAGAAACCTTGGGAGGAGCAAGACTCAAAAGGGAGCCCATCCTCCATTGGGCGGCCCGTTAGCACCAGTCCGTATTTGTGAACAAGAGGTGGTTCTACAGTTATAGCTTAAAGTTCTTGTTCCCCGGCCAAGTAGTCACAGTCCCTTCGGTGCAGATGGTGCACCTCAGGTAGGAGCCAGCATCAGCACGTCCCCTCACGACAATGGTACATCCAACCCCGGCATCAGTACATCCACCGGCGAGCCAGACCATCTCCCAGGTGCTTGTAGGTGCTTGCATGCAGTCGTCTTGGGTAGAAGCATGCAAAAAGATGGACAATACAGACTGAGTGTGAGGATGTCAGTTTAACCACCATTGATTTAAATGTACATAGCTCATGTGCCAGTGATTAGCATGTAGCTCCGGCAGGCTAATCTATAGCAGCTTAACTAAAGGGAGGGGTCCAGAGGTGACCACAGTCATGAGGGCTCACTGAGACATTGCTTTCCAGTCAAGTCAGTCACAACTAGAGTGATGCCAGAGTGATGTGTGTTCAGTCAGAATATGCATCTCTATCTAGTATAAACAGGTTTAAGTCCAAACTACTCAAGGTCAAGCACTGCCATAAACAGTTGCCAGTGCTGATGCCTAGAAAGAAGACAACAAAATATAAGAGTAGACACAGTGCAATACCTAGCAAGACTGAAATACCTACAAGACTACATGCAGTATAAGTGCAATACTAAAGTGTTCCTAAAGATAAAGTGCAATTACGCTTTATACCAATGGTTCAGTGGATTAGTGCTTATAAGTGCTTTACAAAGAGTCTGTGTTTCAGTCTGCGTTTGAAAACCGCGAGAGAGTTCGCTGTCCGGACAGCCAGTGTAAGTTCGTTCCACCATCTGGGTGCCAGGACAGAGAAGTATCTTGTCGCGTGTCTTCCATGAATCTTGAGGGATGGCGGGTCAAGCCGAGCCGTACTTGAAGCGCGAAGGGCTCAAGGTGCGGATCGACTTTTGACCATTGCCATTTAACGCCTTATAGGTTAAGAGAAGAATTTTAAATTCAATGTTTAATCGGAAGCCAATGTAATGCCGCGAGAGTGGGACTAATATGATTAGTCCAATCTTCACGAGACAAAAGCATGGACCAGCTTCTCTGCATCAGCTAATGAAAGTAAGTGTCTCAGCTTGGAGATATTACGTGAATGGAAAAAGGCAGCCTTAGTGACATTGCATATATGTGTGTCAAATGAAAGATCCGAATCAATAGTGACACCTAAGCTTTTTGCGGTAGACTTAGGTGTTACTGAAAACCCATCTAGGGTAAGGGGATATCAGCCCAGCTGCTTCTAGCAGCTTTAGGTCCAAGAATCAGCACCTCAGTCTTATCAGAATTTAGTTGAAGAAAATTAGACGCCATCCAGTTTTTAATGTCCTGGACGCAGCTCTCAATCTTGAGAGTAGTGGTGATATCATCCGGATTGGAAGATATATACAACTGAGTATAATCTGCGTAGCTGTAACGGTGGGTGGACAGCAGCGAGAGGCAACGGCGCTTGGTTAAAGTCTTTATTCTCCATGTCTCAAAAAGATAACAAAAGGACTCAGGCACGATGGCAAAATGATAACAGAAAATAAAGGTAGGTAATAGAAAGGCGCATAAGTGTCAACAGGGCTGTCACGACGAAGGAACTTGAGCAGTATTCTTGAAGGGATGTCGACGCGAGGAATGTGCAGCACTGAATGACACAACCTGTGGGCTTAAGAAGTGCAGGGACAAATAAGGAACAGGTGATTAGTATGAAGGTGATTGTGATCTAGGGAGGGACGTGACTGTGAGGGGTGTGACGGTATGTTGCGTGTGAGCCTGCTGGGTTCTCCCTGGCTGAGCACGCGCCCTCTGGTGGGCAACCGGCTCCCTCACCGTGACAGAGCCCCCCCCCAAGGACCCCTGGGTGTGCCCGATGGAAGGAGGCAAGAAGGGAGGGATCCAATATCCGGGAGGCCGGAACCCACTACCTCTCCTCAGGACCGTACCCCTCCCAGTCCACAAGGTACTGTAAGCCCTTACCACGATACCTAGAGTCCATGAGCCTGTTCACCCTGTAGGCCGGTCCGTCCGGCAGCTGGATGGGAGGAGGTGGCACCGCGTCTCCCGTCCTTCCAAGCTCCTCCTCCCTGTAAGGCTTCAGAGCCGAAGCATGAAACGCCCGCGACACCCTTCTGTCTCCAGGAAGGGCCACCTTGAAAGACACACGGTTAATCCGCTTAGTAATCACATAAGGTCCCACATAGCGATCGCCCAGCTTACCCCTGGAGCCCAGCCGTCCGTCGCTGGTGGACACCCACACCTCGTCGCCCGGCTGGTAATCTGGCGCCTCGGAACGTTTGCGATCCGCCTTCCGCTGGAACCGCTTTACTGCCCTCTTTAACCGTTGATGTGTGTCTGCCCACGCGCGTTCGCTCCTCTTAAACCAAGCCTCCACCGCCGGCTGGTCAGAGGTAGCCACGTTCCATGGATAGAGAGGCGGCTGCCTCCCTAGTACACACTCGAACGGGGTTTTCCCAGTACTGCTCTGCGTCAGGGAATTCTGCGCGTACTCCGCCCAGGGCAGAGACGCGCACACCATGTGTCCTGGTGCTCGCTACAATACGCCCTAAGGAACCGGGCCAGCTCTTGATTGACGCATTCCACTTGCCCATTGGCCTGGGGGTGGTAGCCTGACGTGAGGCTGACCGTGATGTTCAATTTGGACATGAACTCACGCCAGACCCGCGATGTAAACTGCGGTCCCCTGTCAGACACAATATGTTCAGGCAGACCAAACTGCCTGAATATGTGCCTGAACAGGACATCCGCAGTCTCCCAGGCCGTGGGCAAGCTAGGCAGAGGCAAAAAACGCACCATTTTGGAGAACCTATCTACGACGACCAATATGGCGGTGTTCCCCTCCGAGCTAGGCAGATCCGTAACAAAATCAATAGCTACGTGTGTCCATGGTTGTTTGGGAACCGGCAGCGGGAGCAACTTCCCTGCAGGCGGTGTTCGCGGCACTTTGCTCCGCGCACACACGGGACAGGCGCAGACGAATTTCAGAATGTCACTATGCAGTCCTGGCCACCAGTAACGAGCCCCCAGCAGCTGCGCTGTTCTGGTGGATCCAGGGTGTCCCGTGCCCAACGACGTGTGTGCCCAGCTAATTAACGGAACACGCTGAGCAAGTGGCACATACCTGCGGTGGGGCGGACATCGTGGATGCGGATTCGCTGCGTCAATGGCCCGATCAATTTCCCAGTCGACACTGCCCAGGAAGCAGGCAGATGGCAGCACAGGCTCCTCCCTCACGGTCTCCATACTGTCCGGGAAGGACCGGGAGAGAGCATCAGCACGAGCGTTTTGTTCACCCGGGCGATACGTCACCTGGAAACGAAATCTCGAAAAGAATAAAGACCATCTAGCCTGCCGCGCGTTCATACGCTTCGTGTTGCGTAGGTATTCTAGGTTCTTGTGATCTGTGAAAACCAAGAAGGGGTGTTTGGCGCCCTCCAGCCAGTGTCTCCATTCTTCGAAAGCTAGTCTCATGGCGAGCAGTTCACGGTCTCCCACTCCGTAATTGCACTCTGCAGGGCTGAGCTTGTGGGAGTAAAAGGCAATAGGCTTTAAAGGGCTATGTTTCCTAAGTCTCTGAGATAATACTGCCCCCACCCCCACGTTGGACGCGTCCACCTCTACCACGAAGGATCGAGAAGGATCAGGCTGATGTAATACTGGCGCGGTGACGAATGCTTCCTTCAGATCCGCAAAGGACCTCTCCGCCTCCTTGTTCCACTTCAGCTGCCTTGCCCCACCACGCAGCATGTCCGTGAGAGGCTTCGCGATAGAGCTAAACTCCCTAATGAACCGCCGATAGAAATTCGCAAAGCCCAGAAACCTCTGGAGCTCGCGCCGAGTGTGCGGTCGGGTCCATTTGGTCACCGCCTCCACCTTGCCTGACTGCATGTGTACCGAACCGGGCTCGATGGTATAGCCAAGGAAATTAATCCTACAGCGATGGAACTCACACTTCTCTAGCTTACAATAAAGATTATTGCGTAAGAGAGTGTGCAGTACGGCCCGTACAACATGCATATGTTCGTCACGAGAGCGGGAGTAAACGAGGATGTCATCAATATAAGCGACGACACATTTACCCAAGTACTCTCGAAGCACCTCGTTAATGAACGCCTGAAAGAACGACGGAGCTGAGGCTAAGCCATACGGCAAAACCCGGTACTCATAGTGTCCAGTGGACGTACTAAACGCCGTCTTCCACTCATCCCCCTCTTTAACGCGGATGAGATTATAGGCGCTGCGTAGATCGAGCTTAGTGAAAACTTGCGCCTCCCTTAGCTGCTCTAGTGCCAACGGTACTAAAGGAAGAGGGTAGGCGTACCCCACTAAGAGAGAATTGAGCCCTCGATAATCTACGCATGGCCTCAGACCCCCGTCCTTCTTCTTCACGAAGAAGACGCTGGCTGAGGCTGGCGAGGTAGAGGGAGCGATATAACCCTGCGCTAGAGCCTCTCTAACGTATTGCTGCATGGCCTGTTCCTCCTCTTGGGAAAGGGGATACACTCTTCCACAGGGAGGCACCTTCCTTGAGTGTGATCGTGCAGTCCCAGGGGCGATGCGGAGGAAGTTGGGAGGCCCTCACTGGGCTAAACACCTCAGTTAGGTCACGGTAAGGCGGAGGAATATCTTGACTACTGGCCACGTTGGGGCTCTCTACGATGGTAGAACACAGCTCCACGGAAGCCTGAGGGAGCCGATTTTCGAGGGGCGTGGCCCAGCCAGTGATATCCCCGGTGTGCCAGCTGAGAAGGGGTTTGTGCAATCTTAACCAAGGGAGACCTAGGGTGATGTCATGGGTTAACTCGGGGAGAATAAGAAAAATAATAAGCTCGGAGTGCCCCTGAATAGTGAGTTTTACGGGTGGAGTGTAGTGACGTATGTAACCCCCGCCCACAGGCTTGCCATCCAGTGCTTGCACTCTGCGAGGCTTTTCCAGCTCCCGCAAGGGAATCCTCATCCTTCTTGCCAGGGTCGGCCCCATCAGATTCCCCGACGCTCCCGAGTCCACTAGGGCAGAGACCCCCAGAGAAAAACGTTGATAAGAAAGCTTGGCAGGAATAGTGAGTAATTTGTCCACCAAGGAGCTACTCACCCGAACTCTGCCACCGCTCGGGTGAGCGGACTCCTTTGGTGGTCTCGTTCCTCCTATTTGCATCGGTTCTGCCGCTGTCTCCTCTGGTTCTCTCTCGAGGAATCTCCCTCTGGGCATGTTGCGCTCCTGTCCACCTCTCTCTTGCAAAAGTCTGTCATACGTGATTGCCAGACGAACCACCTCATTTAATGTACACGATTCCTGGCGACATGCCAGTTCTGCTCTTAGCTCCGGCCTTAGTCCAGTAAGGAATACGTCCACTAGCGCTGCGTCATTCCAACCGGTACCAGCCGCTACGGTACGAAATTCTAATGCAAATTCTGAGGCGGGCCGCGAACCCTGCCTCATGCTGAGCAGACTCTGTCCACTGGCTCTCCCCCTTCGGGGATGGTGAAAAACCTCCTTAAATTCCTCTACGAAGGAGGCATAATTCTGCAGTAGAGGATACTCTCCAGATAGGAGAGCAGCCCCCCATGTCAAGGCTCTTCCCGTGAGCCGCAAAATTACGAACGACACTTTCGCCCATTCACTCACACCTTGCCTATCGGAAAAATAAATTTTGCATTGGACTAGGAATCCCTCGCATCTTTCTGGGTCTCCGTCATATAGTTCGGGGGGTGCGAGGGGTAGCCGAGTTCCTTCCTGACTCGGAACATTAGCACTCTGCGCCTGGAGAGAAAGAGCTTGTACGCATCCTGTCAAGGTATGCATTAAAGTTTTGAGTTCTCCAATCTCTTGTTGTTGGTGTCCCAACAACCTACCTTGCGCGGATAGAACCTCAAGAGGCGAAGGTTCACTGCCTCCCGCTGGTCCAGGCTGCACATTCTGTAACGGTGGGTGGACAGCAGCGAGAGGCAACGGCGCTTGGTTAAAGTCTTTATTCTCCATGTCTCAAAAAGATAACAAAAGGACTCAGGCACGATGGCAAAATGATAACAGAAAATAAAGGTAGGTAATAGAAAGGCGCATAAGTGTCAACAGGGCTGTCACGACGAAGGAACTTGAGCAGTATTCTTGAAGGGATGTCGGCGCGAGGAATGTGCAGCACTGAATGACACAACCTGTGGGCTTAAGAAGTGCAGGGACAAATAAGGAACAGGTGATTAGTATGAAGGTGATTGTGATCTAGGGAGGGACGTGACTGTGAGGGGTGTGACGGTATGTTGCGTGTGAGCCTGCCGGGTTCTCCCTGGCTGAGCACGCGCCCTCTGGTGGGCAACCGGCTCCCTCACCGTGACAGTAGCAGTGGAAGCTAATACCATGCCTACGCATGATAGTGCCCAGTGGAAGCATATATAATGAAAATAATATGGGGCCCAGAACAGATCCTTGCGGGACACCATATTTTACCTTAGAACGCTCTGAGCATTCGTTGTTTACTAGTACAAATTGGTAACGATCTGTCAGGTAGGACCTGAACCAGGAGAGTGCTTGACCTCTTATACCAATGAGTGTCTCCAGCCTATTAAGTAGAATATTATGATCAATGGTGTCAAAAGCCGCACTGAGGTCTAGCAGTATGAGAAAAGAAATGAGTCCTTTATCAGAGGATATCAAGAGATCATTTACTACTTTAGTCAGCGCAGTTTCAGTGCTGTGGTGGGGTCTAAATCCAGACTGAAATAATTCTAAGACATGTTCTGTCTGTAGGAAGGAAGAGCGTTGTGAAGAAACTACTTCCTCTACAATTTTGGATATGAATGACAAATTAGAGATAGGCCTATAGTTGGACATTTCCTGGGGGTTAAGACCAGGTTTTTTAATTAGCGGCTTGATAACTGCAAGTTTAAATGAACTGGGAATATAGCCCAGGCTCAGAGAGCAGTTTATTATAGTGAGCAAAGGTTCTATATTGCTATGCAGTAATTCTTTAAGTAAATGGGTTGGTACTGCATCTAGTATGCATGTGGAGGGCTTGGCAGATAAGCTCCTCACGACCAATTGGGGAGAAGGACTCTAACAGGGCATCAGAGCTGACCAGACAGCTGTCAAGGTGCATTGGCATGTTGACAGGCTCTGAGATAGCACAACCAATTGTTTCCCTAATTTATCAATCTTATTTCATAAGAATATTTCAAAAGAATTTCATAAAATGATTACTGCTACACTCTAGTGGGATTAGTGGATTGATTTGATCATGGCTCCTTGTTAGGCTGGAAACAGTTTTAAATAGGAGTGCAGAATTGTTTTTATGTTTTTCTATTAAAGCTGTCAATAGTCCCAGTGAAGATTAAGTCAAGTAAGAGTGACAAATACGTGGAAACTTATGCTTTTATGGATCCAGGAAGTACAGCAACTTTCTGCACAGAAGACCTGCAAAGAAAACTGAATGTTAAGGGGAAACCAACACAATTACTTTTTAGCACCATGGGACAAGACAAACTGGGAGAACAAAAAATTTCTCCTAGTTCCAAAAATTTGTAAGACTACAGCCGGAGGCAGAGCTTTCTCCTTTAAAGCCCCTCAATTATGGAATAGCCTTCCAGCTCCAATCCGAGATTCTGACACAGTTCCAATCTTTAAATCTAGACTTAAGACTCACCTATTTAATCAAGCCTTCAGTTAATATTCCCCTAGTAAGGTGTGGGGCTCTGGGGCCCCCAGACGTTGAGATTTCTGGTAATCTGAGATGTTGATGCTGTCATCCAGCTGTGCCATGGCATCACTCTAGTTGTGACAATAACTTGACTGGAAAGCAATGTCTCAGTGAGCCCTCATGACTGTGGTCACCTCTGAACCCCTCCCTTTAGTTATGCTGCTATAGATTAGCCTGCTAGAGCTACATGCTAATCACTGGCACATGAGCTATGTACATTTAAATCAATGGTGGTTAAATTGACATCCACACACTCAGTCTGTATTGTCCATGTTTTTGCATGCTTCTACCCAAGACGACTGCATGCAAGCACCTACAAGCACCTGGGAGATGGTCTGGCTTGCCGGTGGATGTACTGATGCTGGGGTTGAAGCAGTGATAGAAGAAAGGTCATGAGTGATTCTTAGGAGATTAAACCTGCACACAAGAATTGTTTTTGTTTGTTAAGGGACATTTCCTTTTGAATGACTTGGCTGTTAGTGTTTAAAGTTTGTAATTGTTTAGTCTTCCTGCCTAACCAATTAGGGGCCGGGTAATGTATGAAATATGTTTATTGGTAATTAATAATTATTGTTCCTTTATTGAGTTATTTGCATGGTTTTCGTATATACATTTATGTCTGTTTTGAATTTAACAGTTGATCATGTCTGTTATAAGTTTACATGATGTCATAGCCATAGGGGACTCTTATTGTATGTAACCTTTTTTATCGGTCAGAGTCTGAATGTCAGGGTTGGAAGCAACACAGTTTATTGACCATGCGATTGACAGTTTGTTTTAATGAGTCAAGTAAACAGTTTTCAAGAAACATTTGTTGTTATGTCGTTCGTGTCCAAGAAAATTGCTTCTTAGACAGACTCTCATGTGTTGTGGCACAAAGAAACAAAACACAGAGTGCCACTTCAATCTGGATTTAGGCCCCACCACAGTACAGAAACAGCACTAGTTAAAGTAACAAATGATCTCCTTCTTGCCTCTGATCAAGGTTATGCATCTCTATTAGTGCTTCTCGATCTTAGTGCAGCTTTCAACACAATAGATCACAAGATCTTGCTAGAAAGGTTAGAAAACTGGACTGGAATCTCGGGTACAGCCCTTTCATGGTTTCATTCTTACTTAAGCAATCTCTATCAGTTTATAGAGCTCAATACTATTCCCTCCAAATGCACAGAAGTGAAATATGGAGTCCCGCAAGGCTCCATCCTAGGACCACTATTATTTACATTATATATGTTACCATTGGGAATAGTTATAAATACACATGGTGTCAACTTTCAATGCTATGCAGATGACACCCAACTTTACATATCAGCCAAACCTGATGACAACTCCAGATTAGGAAAAATTTAGGCCTGCGTAAGAGACATTAAATGTTGGATGTCGCTAAACTTCCTCCACCTTAATGGTGACAAAACGGAGGTTCTCTTTCTGGGCCCAAAGGCCGCAAGACAGAAATACCAGATCAGTAGCCAAAAATCTCGGCGTCATATTCGACTCTGACCTATCATTTGATAAATACATAGATAATACTACTAGGATAGCTTTTCTACATCTCCGTAACATTGCCAAGTTAAGAAATGCATTATCCCAGCATGATGCAGAAAAACTAGTACACACCTTTGTTAGCTCCAGATTAGACTAGTAACTCATTACTGTCAGGATACTCAATAAGGAATCTAAATAAACTTCAAGTAGTACAAAATGCCACAGCCAGAGTTCTAACTAGAACTAGAAAATTTGATCATATCAGCCCAGTCTTATCAGCCCTGCATTGGCTCCCAGTTAAATTCCGTATTGATTTTAAAATTCTTCTATTGACCTTTAAAGCACTGCACAGGCTTGCTCCTGACTACCTACAAGAGCTTATCTCTTATTATGAACCCCCACGACCACTAAGATCACAAGGTGCTGGCTTCTTATTAGTTCCAGTAAATAAGGTAACAGCAGGGGGAAGAGCCTTTTCTTATAAGGCCCCCCAACTATGGAATAATCTTCCAGGATGTGTCCGAGACTCTGACACAGTGTCACGGTGAGGGAGGCTCCCCCTACCGGTCGCCTTCGGCACAGCGGCAGTTGTCTTGTTGTTGTTGAGTTGTGTGCGTCCCTCAGGTGGGTGGGGCTTATTAGCTCCCTCACCTGATGGTCGTTTGTTTGGCTATATATGCCTTGTCTATGTACCAGTTGACTGCTGGTTATTGTATCCTTAATCTGGGTCAAGTGCACGGGTTTTTGGTTTGCACACGTTATTCATTAAACCCCTCTTTTTCTCTGAGACTTGGCGTGATCGCTTCCTTTTCGTTCGCACCTCCTGCCCGTCACAGAATAACCAGTCACCTTTCGGAAGCCGCCAATCTCCTTTACTTTCTCCTTCGTTTGTGGTCATGTCTCGTGGTAAGTGTCTACGTGATATTTGTCGTTTGAATGTATGTGGAGCTGGGTTGCGAACCGCTCGTCCCGTCGTGCCTACGTGCTTGTTTGTGTGTGTGTTTGTCTAGTACGTTGTGCAGCACGGCGGTGACTGAAGCGAGAGACCTGGTAGCGCTCTCCTCCAAGGGGGCGGCGCCTTCTCGCTAATGTGCTCGCCCGTAGTCTGTGTTTGTGTTTGTGCATGCGTGAGATGTGTGTGACTACGGGCTTGAGTGAGTGGAAGGTGCGTCTGCCGTTTGTCTTGCGTGTTTGCGTTTGTCTTTCGTGTTTATATGTAATTCCCTAAAGGCTCCCTAATTATGTTTTTGGGGGGGAGCTATAGAGGGTCCTGTGCCACCGTCTGTGGCACAGAGGGCGCAGCTCCTGAGGGAGGCCCGCCGGTGAGAGGGTAAGTGTGCGTGTGTGTTTGTGTCGCCCACCTCGTGTTTGTGTTTGTCCTAGCGTGCTTGTGAATTGTTTTATGTAATTCCCCGTACGCTCCTCCTCCAAGGGGTGTTTGGGGGAGGGGCTATGGAGGGTCCCGTGCCACGGTCTGTGGCACGGAAGGCGCAGCTCCTACGGGAGGCCCTGACCAGGGATTCGAGAGTGTTCTCCGGAGACGGTAGGGGCCCCCTTCCTCCAGTGAGGGGCATAGTAAAGGGGTGTCCCCTCCTTCCGAGATGGAGACCTCTCCTCCCCTGTGTGAGGGGTGCCATAAAAGTCAGGGTAAGTGCGCGTTTGTGTTGTGTCTGTGTGTGTGTGCGTATGTGTTGTGTGCAGGTTCCTCCCGCGGTTGACTGTGGAGTCCCTGGACCTCGTGGGACCTCCAAAGTAGGCAGGAGCCCCCCGATGTGATGGGGTGACTGGAGCCCTGGTCGTAAGTAGCCTCCCTGGAGGGGATGGGCTCCCCGTGTGTGTGGGGACCAGAGGGCTCCGGCCTGAAGAGCTCCTGCTGAAGATAGAGGTCCCCCCCTTGTGCTCGGGGCGACTAGGAGGTTCGCCCTGGGGAGTAGCCGGCCCACGTTGGGGAAGGAGTACTTCCCCCCTGGAACCTCCGGCAGGGTGGAGGAGTCCACCCTGCTATGTACTGCCTCTAGTGAGGGGCGGTCTCCCTGGCCGTGCTAGGGATGCCCAGGGGAACTCCCGGCCCCATATAGGGGTCTACCCCGAGCCGAGAGGGTGGTCCAGGAGACGTTCAACTGTGCGATAGGGAGGTAACCTGCACACATGCACGCTTTGTGGGGCCTTTGGGGCGTGAGGGCTCTGTGACCGACTGGGGCGTGGTTTTGTCTTATTGACGGCCCAGCCGGTCCAGGGTCCCGCCCAGGGAGGCGGGAGCTAATTTATGTTGTATGTTTTGTGTTTCAGCTCCGGGACCGCAGGAGGCGTTACCCTGCCTTGTCCCCGCCTTCCTGACCCATCGTCTTGCGTCTTTTGTACTGCCGCTGGTGGACCGCACATCGGGCCGTAGTGCAGCTTGGTGGGGGGGTCTGTCACGGTGAGGGAGGCTCCCCCTACCGGTCGCCTCCGACACAGCAGCAGTTGTCTTGTTGTTGTTGAGTTGTGTGCGTCCCTCAGGTGGGTGGGGCTTATTAGCTCCCTCACCTGATGGTCATTTGTTTGGCTATATATGCCTTGTCTATGTACCAGTTGACTGCTGGTTATTGTATCCTTAATCTGGGTCAAGTGCACGGGTTTTTGGTTTGCGCACGTTATTCATTAAACCCCTCTTTTTCTCTGAGACTTGGCATGATGGCTTCCTTTTCGTTCGCACCTCCTGCCCGTCACACACAGTCTCAATCTTCTAAGTCTAGGTTGAAAACTTACTTATTTAGTTTAGCATTTGGTAATTAATGTGCCCCCTTAGATAAGGTTACAGATCCAGGGGTTCATGGGCAAAGGGTTTTATGGCAAACTGGGGCGCTGGTGCTGTCATCCTGTCACTGCACATGATCACTCAAGTTTGTTGACAGTGTAGTGAATGGATGCCAGTGTCTCAGGATGCTCCCAAATCTGTGTTACCTTCTGGTTCTGCCCTTTAGCTAGGCTGTAATAATTTAATTGCCGGAGTCGCTGCCACACTCCAGAAATGTTTAAATTTACTTTGTCCAAAAGATCCCATACAGAGCTAATTGTCCCTCTTTTCTTTTCCCAATGACTGCCCGAGAAATACCGAGACAAGGAGAGACGAGCCTTCCCTGTTATCCACCCTGGGCCTGCCACCTCCTGCCCAACCAGCTATGGATGAAGGATCAACACACTGCCCTGGCCCCTCTCACCCCCCCCGAATCCTCCCCTACTACAGATGCATCTCCACGGCCCTGGACTATTTCTGACTATCAAGAAGTCTAGGACTCTTAAGAATAAGAATTACGTAGAGAACATGTATATAAATACACACAAAGATGAGGACTATTCGTCATTCTCATTATTTCTTTGTTTACATATCTCTTTAATTACTGTTGTCATGGTGACCAGCGTCAGCCAGAAGAGGATGGGCTCCCCCACTGAGTCTTGGTTCCTCTCAAGATTTCTTCCTCATGGTCCTAGGGAGTTTTTCCTTGCCACTGTCGCCCTTGGTTTGCTCACTGGGGGCCTGGACTCGGACACTTGTAAAGCTGCTTTGTGACAACAACTGTTGTAAAAAGCGCTATATAAATAAATTTTGATTGATTGATTGATTGACTATTCTGATTTACCTTCTGTTCAGCCATGTCTGTTTTGTTCCTGCCTGCTTTATGTTTGCTTTATTTCCATGCCTTAGTTAGTCATTTACATATTTTTAATTTGTTGATGAAGAAGGCAAAAACATTTTCGGTGAATGAATATTTGACTGCTCTGATTGGCAGGTTTATAAAAATGACACCATGATGGCTCACTGTCATATGTCCCGACCCCAGGAACTCCAGTCCCAAGCATGCTCAGTGTCGCCGGCTCTGGTCCTCCTCCCCTAATTATTGACTTCCACCTGTTTCCCATTAACAGGGACTATATAGCCGCACTAAAGCCCTCATAGTGAAGTAATGCATACATCTTCATGAAAGCATACCGAGCATGCTTTTCTCTGCATTCCTTCTATGGTTCAATCTGGTTTGTCTCTCGTTGTCTGTTGGACTAGCCCCTTTGTACTTCTGCCTGGTTTTGTGTGCCTTCTGGTTATATTGACTACAACTACTCATTTGGAGCCAGTCTCTGTACTGTTGCTGCCCCCTTGGTTTTGACCCTTGGACTATTATGGATATGCTCTGCTAAATAAACTGCTCTCCCTTAAGGTCTGCGTGCATCTGTATTCAGATATGTTTCCAGCATTACACTCACACACAATCAATATTCTGTGTGATTTGATTCAAAATCAAATCACAAGCCAGTTTGTCAGATCCGGTAAAGTATCAGTGAGCGCAGCTATGGTACTAGATGTAATAATTCGTTTAGTTTGGTAGCGGGGCTGCCGATGAATACCAACGTTCAAGCAACTCATACGTTATGAGGCTGTGGTCAGAAACAGCCTCTCTCTGAGGATGTACTGCTAAACTGGATATATCGATTCCAAACGATAATGCCAAGTCTAATGTATGACTACAATTATGCGTAGGACCCACCACATTCTGAGTGATACCCAGTGATACCCAGTTGAGGTGGTTCGGGCATCTGGTTCGGATGCCACCTGGGCGCCTGCCTAGAGAGGCGCTCCGGGCATGTCCAACTGGGAGGAGACCCAGTTATATCTCTCAGATGTCCTGGAAACGTCTTGGTATCACCCCAGAAGAGCTAGAAGAGGTGGCTGGGGAGAGGGAAACCTGGGCCTCTTTGCTTAGGCTACTGCCCCCTCGACCCGGACCCGGATAAGTGGACGAAGATGGATGGATGGACCGTTTCATTAACAAGCAGTTCTTTAGATGACAGAGATCTTATATTTAGCAAAAGTTATATATTAAAGTTTATAAAGTTAAATATTAAAGTTTTTTTTGTATTATACTAAACTATATTGTTAACTGTTACTGTAATGATACTCTCATTTTCCCCTTGTTAGTATATGTATTTAAACCTCAGTTTTATCCTCCATTGTCAGTTTTTGAACTGTATTTGTATGTCATGGTGTATATGTCTGTGTGTCAATAAATGTTCCGCGTGTTGCACGCTTTCTCAGCTTCCCCTCCCTCACTCACCGTGACAGAAAGTCCGACTGGCCTTCTTCTACGCCCAGCCCAAGAACACCAGGAGGAACTTGTGTGCACCTCTTCCCTGGGAGCATCACCACTCTCCTGTCCTGGACTCCTCCAACCCTGGGGTCGTGAAGGAGCATCCCAGCGATTCCCAGGATTTTCCCTGGAATCTTTTGGGGGAGGGGGTGTGTGCTGCTCCCGGGGAAGGGGTGCACACAAGTTCCTCCTGTTGTTCTTGGGTCAGGGGTAGGAGAAGGCTGCTGGCTTGATCGGTCACCACTATCTTGACTAGTCACCAGGATCTTGATCGGTCACCGCAGCATCAGAACAGGAGTCTTTGTTATATGTGCAGGGACCTGCCTTCACCAATGCCTGCCACACCTTTCCCTCAGGCAGTGCCCCTGGATCTGCTGCTGCCAATGGCCAGTGCACCTCATCTCTTGGGCAGCGTCTCCATTCCTGCCATCGCTGAGAAGACCTCCACTCTTGTCCCTGGGGCTGCGCCCCCAGAGCTGCACTGTGGACTCAAAATAATTAAAAAAAAGACAGTTTTCAGACCTCAAATAATGCAAAGCAAACAACTTCATATTCATTTAGAAACAAGAACACTGATGTTTTAACCCAGGAAGAGTTCAGATATCAATATTTGGTGGAATAACCCTGATTTTCAACAGCTTTCATGTGTCCACCAGTCTTTCACACTGATTTTGGGTGATGTTATGCTGCTTCTGGTGCAACAATTCAAGCACTTCAGGTTTGTTTGATGACTTGTAACCATCCATCTTCCTCTTGATTACATTCCAGAGGTTTTCAATAGGGTTTGGGTTATGACAGGGACTTGATCTGGTGGTCTTTCATCCATACCTTGACTGACCTAGGATGGTGTGGTATGGAGCATTGTCCTGCTTGAAAAAATAGTTCTCAAAGTTGGGTAACATTGCCAAGTTTTCTTCTTGTATATGGCTTGATTCATGCGTCCTTTGCAAAGACAAATCTGCATGATTCCAGCTTTGCTTAAGCATCCCTAGATCATCCTCCACCAAATTTCACTGTGGGTGCAAGACACTGTGGATCCAGGGCTTTGTCTAACCACTACATGACCAGGTGTTGGGCAAAGCTGAAAATTGGATTCATCAGAGAAGATGACCTTACTCCAGTCCCCTTCTCTCCAAACCTTATGGTCTTTTGCAAACTTAAACTGGAACCCCTCTCTTTCTCACTCAAAAGAGTCTTTTCAACTCTTTTGGCATGGTGAAAAAAAATTTTCCAATTACTTTTGAGCTATTTCTAGCACTTTTTTGCCATCCAAGGTCCTTTGCTAATTTTAGAAAATTTTGCAGTGGTATCTTTATTTAATCTAGAGCTGTATGTGCAAACCTATCGTTGAGGATAGTGGTGCAAATTATTCTGAAGCTAATGGACAAGATAAGCCTTGGTCACAGGTGCTGACAGAACAATACTGAATGAGTTAACATTCTCTCAAAAATCTCATAACAGCAAGAAAGATTATTTTGTCAGAAATCCAATTAATGTGTTCATATGCACTTCAGTAATCAAATAATGGAAATGTGTACATGAATCTGGCAGTAATCATATTTCTGTCTCCTACCAATAAACTCTAAAAAGAAGAAGCATATGACAAAATGTTTTCACAAATGACAGTTATGGCTTTAATCCAATCTAAGATATAATAAGCACAGCAGAAAAGCACAGCTTGGGGCATCTCTCTCTCTTGGACACAGAGGGGAGCTTGGACAGCTCCCTTGCACTGTATCTTACACACAGCAAACAGCACAGCTTGGACTCGCACTCAGGTCAGCCCTGGATGATGTGACAATCAAAGCCTCTTTTCACATGAGTTAAGCAACCTTACCTAGAAAGCTTACCTTTTCTCCCAGGGCTGCAGACCTCTCTTTTTAGGGTATAGACTCTCATACATACCTGAACATCATAAGGAAAGCAGAAGCCAAACAGCTTCAGTTGTCACACTGTTCATAGAATAATGGTTTTACTTACAAAACATAAAATTGCATAAAGTTAGCAATGCCTTCCATTAGATTCAACTGACTTGTGTTGTCTTTTGACTTTATAATGACACAGGACTTCATAGTGTGTGAAAATATCCTCAACATTTCTTGTAAACCTTCATTTCTATATTTGAGATCTATATAAAAATATTCATTAAAACTACAGGACTGCTTTGTTGTTGCAATTTAAATGCATTCAGTGTGGAAAGTAATCATCATTTTGATAATACTTTAATCAACACATTATATATTGTGATATGCTGTACCATCAGCCAATCAGTTCTCGGATCAAAGGAGACTGTTTGCTTAATTATTATAGATAAGGCAAAATGCTATTAACTTGCAGTCAACTACAGGAACTACTCAAAAATGTAGAGATTAACCAGGTTTACATTGCTCAATGTCTCATAATAATTGTGTTTGCCTTGTTTTAAGGTTAATAAAATGATGTAAACTTTGCTCCTTCTTAGATAGTCTATAAATAAGGAAGTGAACATGGTTTTGTTAAGGGCTGCATTTTATAAGATTTGGCCCTATTTTAACAAAGCCTTTAAAAGCCTTGGCCCTACTATTACAGCTGGAGACTTCAACAGTTCTCCTGGACTTTTGTGCTGAATTAAGTTTCATCTCTTATTTAAATACATTTAAACTGTTAAACTGAAAATAAATACATTTATTCATTTTGACTCAAATATATGCGTACTTGATGTTGTTGTGCCATATTAAAAATTCAGCAAGTTAAAAAAAAAAGAGAAACATGACAAAACGCTGCTCAAGAGCCAGCCGGTTTGGCTCCAATGGTCTGGTCATGGTCTTAATTTCCATTTAACAGATTTTACTGAAAGATTAGTGTTGCAGATTCACAGCCTGCTACTAAAGCTGTGCTGAATATAAAGTACAAACAAGGAAAATGCAAAATCTTAGAACCATTCATGTATGAATTTACCTACCAGCATTCTCCAAAAACATCTGAAGTTCAGGTGTTGCGGTACACATTGTTATATTATGTTTTTTGCTGATTCTACTTGCATTTTTCTAAAATGCATTTTTCTCAGATGTTACCAAGCTGTACAAAGCATTATTAATGTAGAATTTTGTAAAGCTTTTGTAATAGTAATGTGTGGAGGCTCGTTCAGGTTTCAGTCGCCAGCAGCATCTGTAGTTGTGCCCTGGAGCGAGTCGGTCAAGGCATCATGCACGTTTGACACAGATTGTAGTGTTGGGCACCTCTGCTCCTCTTCTCTCTCTGTCTTAGAGCAACTGCCTCTATCAGGGAGAGCAGGGGTCAGCACCATTGTACGAAGTCTTCTCCCCATGTTGAGCTGGACTGTATCCATTCTGCAATGGAGTCGCTCGGTATGTGAGATCAGCAAGGTAAGGGTCAGGAGACCTTTCACTGTTTTAACTACTGGTTCTGCTTCCACATTACTTTGAGGGTATTTTGGGATATTAGTGATGTGATTGAACCCATACATCTCAGCAAACATTGGTAAAGCTGTTCCCAAAAACTGCACCCCATTGTCTGTCACCAGTGTCTCTAGTTGCTGTCACTTGCAAAAAATGATTGTAGATTTGGTGGGCATTAGCAGAGCAATTTCTTCATGTGTAATCCACTAACAGCAGGCCATAAACAGGTCTGCTCTAACTTTTTGCCATGGCTAACTTGGGAACTGCAATGGAATTTGCTGTTCTCTCTCTCCTTGCAGTAAGTCCAGTAATTGAGAACCAATTCATTCCTGCTACTGACTGCAGGGTTCCTACGGGTCCTTGAAAGTTTGTGAATCTGAAAAAATAAGTTTAAGGCCCTGGAAGGTTTTTGAAAACAGGCATCAAAAGACAGCCATCCTTGAAGGTCCTTGAATATTTTTTGTGGTCTGAAATTTCACATGGATGAAGATCGCTGTCAATGTATAATTATTTTGCCACCGCAAATGCGTATAAAATTGAGTTGCATTTTTGTGTTTCCTGTACGTTCCTGTGCGTAGCAGCTTTACGTGCGCGCAACCTTCTCGCGGGTGAATTTGTAAATTGACGGTGAGTCAGAGTGACGTTTTCGCTGAGTTGGTGATTTAATGTCATGCCTGGAAAATGCAAATTTCAAGATGCATGGCTTTCCAAAGAAAGCTATGCTGAGTGGTTGTCAAAGGACCCAAAAGATCAACATCCTGCTAGGTGGAGGACCTGCTGCAAATCTATCAAAATTCAGAGCAAGGGCGAAGCTGCACTGTCCATCCATGCCGCGGGAACTTTTCACAAAAAGGTGCTTATGAAACTAAAACCAGGTAGGTAATTTCTTTACTTCACAGGGGCTCCCAGACGTTGAGATTTCTGGTAATCTGAGATGTTGATGCTGTCATCCAGCTGTGTCATGGCATCACTCTAGTTGTGACTGACTTGACTGGAAAGCAATGTCTCAGTGAGCCCTCATGACTGTGGTCACCTCTGGACCCCTCCCTTTAGTTAAGCTGCTATAGATTAGCCTGCCGGAGCTACATGCTAATCACTGGCACATGAGCTATGTACATTTAAATCAATGGTGGTTAAACTGACATCCTCACACTCAGTCTGTATTGTCCATCTTTTTGCATGCTTCTTCTACCCAAGACGACTGCATGCAAGCACCTACAAGCACCTGGGAGATGGTCTGGCTCGCCGGTGGATGTACTGATGCCGGGGTTGGATGTACCATTGTCGTAAGGGGACGTGCTGATGCTGGCTCCTACCTGAGGTGCACCATCTGCACCGAAGGGACTGTGACTACTTGGCCGGGGAACAAGAACTTTAAGCTATAACTGTAGAACCACCTCTTGTTCACAAATACGGACTGGTGCTAACGGGCCGCCCAATGGAGGATGGGTTCCCTTTTGAGTCTTGGTCCTCCCAAGGTTTCTTCCTATTCCCCGCCATCTTAGGGAGTTTTTCCTTGCCACTGTCGCCTTTGGCTTGCTCATTAGGGATCTGGACCCATACAATTTGTAAAGCTGCTTTGAGACAACATGTGTTGTAAAAAGCGCTATATAAATAAAATTGACTTGACTTGACTACCTAACGCACAAACCGAAGCGCTAACGTGAATGAATGAAGTTGTATCGATTTTAGTATTGGTAGCTGCTTTGTTGCCGGAATTCATTAGCTGCTTATATTGTCTCAGAAATAATTAGCCTGCAATTAACCTACCTAGGTGTTTGCAAGTGCTGGGTCAGTGGTTGAACGTGACAGTATGGGATGTTGTATAGATGACAACATTCATACTAGCGCCTTGGGTCTTGGATAAATTCTATATTAAATCTGGCTTGCAGGTTAATTTCTCATAACAATGGATGATATTGACATATCAATTGGCCCACTGCAGTTTTAGCTTAGAATACAATGGCGTATTAATAATAGAGGTATAGCTTATTATTACAGATGGTCTATAGCCTACATTTAAAATTGTATCCTAAGTATTATCAGTGTCCTACAGTCACCATGACATTATTAGGCTTTATCCAGAAATTGCATGGTGTTGAATGTGTCTTAAAAGACTGAAACCTAGTTCAGTTCTGATATATGCATTCTAAAATATAAGAATTCAAGAATTTAAAAATGCAATGATTATCAGCTGTAGGTTACTATAAATATGTGCTTGGACAGTGCTTTTCAACCTGGTATTTGAACTGCTTAGCCAAAGTCTCAGGAGTGATCATTTTTATTTTTCAAATAACAGTCTACGTTGTTTGTTATTGTACAGCTCCTGCTATAGTCAGCTACCTTGAAAGGGTGACGCCTCACCATGCTCTCTACCTCTTCCAACCATCAATGCCTCCACTATTGCAAACTCCTCCAGACAATTAGCCATCTCTGGAGTTTCCAGAGAGGACACATTGAGAGCTGAGACGTTGTGGTGTCTGAAAATAATGGAGTCTCACTACTCTTTCAATTCTAGTGAAAAAACAGGTACATATTTGATTTCTGAATTTCTCAAGATATTTTTTGTAATTTGATTTCCTTGTGGTGTAGTTATAAGTCATAAAAGTATTTAATTGCAGTCTCCTTCTGTTCCTTCACTCGTAGGTATCCTGTTTCAAGCAATGTTTCCTGACAGTGAGATTGCAAAGACATTCGCCTGTGGAGCCACAAAGTCTACCTATATATGCACTCATGGTTTGGCCCCTCATTTCAGGACTCTGCTAAGCAAGAAACTCTCTACAGGTCAGGAGGATTACGTGCTACTTTTTGATGAAAGCCTGAATAAAAAAACACAAACAAAACAATGTGACTTTCATGTTAGATTGTGGGATGGAGACAAAGTCATAACCAGGTTCCTGGATGCAAAATTCCTGGGACATGCGACAGCCCTAAACCTCCAGTCAATATATGACAAAACCACTGAAAATTTACCCAAGAAGAAACTTATGCAGATCTTAATGGATGGTCCCAGTGTTAATTGGGCGTTTTATTCCAAAGTTGAAAAATCCCTTCAAGATGTACACAACACGCATCTTATCAACATTGGAAGTTGTGGGCTTCACATAGTCCACAGGGCATTTAAAAAAGGAATGGAAGGAACTGGTTGGAAAGTTGACAGTGTGCTTCGAGCAATGCATCAGCTTCTAAAAGATTGTCCTGCCCGAAGGGAGGACTATGAAAAGATAGTGGGATCAGAGGCCTCAAAGCCCCTGAAGTATTGTCAAACTAGGTGGGTTGAAAATGTGCCTGTGCTTGAAAGGGCTTTGGATGTCCTACCGTACATGTCTGCTTATGTACGTTCCGTAAATGAAAATGTGTGTCCAAAGCCAAGGAGGCTGTCGACGACCCACTTATGACAGCAAAACTGAATTTTATTTTGTCAGTAAGTAGGGAAGTCATCCCCTTTCTGGAAGATTACCAAACTGACAAACCAATGGTGCCATTCCTGGCCAAAGACCTGTACAAAATACTGAAGAGCCTGATGCTCAGATTTATTAAATTGGATAAAATGGAGGAGGCATCGACCCCTAAAAAACTCCTAGACATTGAGGTGAACGATTCGTCCTGTCATCTTAATTCCTCACAGGTCGATATAGGATTTGTTGCTGGAAGGATTGTGAGGAAGTTATCTTCAACAAAAGCAATCAGCCAGAAAACCTTACTACTCTTCAAAAATGCCTGTAAAAAGTGCTTGCTTTTGAGCACTCAGAAGCTTTGTGAGGAATCTCCCCTGAAATATTCTCTTGTGTCTCATCTCGTATTCCTGGACCCTAGGAATATGGCAGGTGACAATGCGACAAATGTGACAAAGTGTTGGCAGATCAAATTTTAAGAGGGCATTGAATAACCTTGTAGCACATGTCCACCGTGTTAATGAAGATGACTGTGATGACCTGATCCGTCTTTACAATCAGTTCATGAAGTTGCCCAGCCTCAGTGCTCTGTTTTCTCTAATTTCAATCCATACAGAGACAGGCTAGACACATTTTTGCATAACAGGTTTTCGGAACAGGAACCCTATGGTAAGCTATGGATACTTTGCCGCCAACTCCTATTGATTTCACATGGACAAGCCTCGGTAGAACGAGGATTCTCAATCAACCATCAGATTGAAGTTGAGAATTTGGCAGAGGATTCTTATGTTGCACTGAGGTGCATACAAGACCACCTAAGGGCAGTAGACCTACACAATGTCGTAATAGACAGGTCGCTCTTAATGAGTGTTGGTGCCGCAAGGCAGCGATATGTCTTACATCTTGAAGATATGCGAAAGCAAAAAGCTGTAGAGGAAAAAGACAAAAAGAGAAAGCATGTCCCAGATGAAATTGATGACCTGAAAAATAAGAAAAGAAGATTTGAAGAGGATGTGGCTGCTCTTGAGAAAAGTGCTGATAAACTAGCACTTGAAGCAGAGAAAACAGGCAAACTTACCCTTATTGCCAAGTCAAACAGTCTGCGAAAAGGAGCAAAGGAGAAAAAGGAGGCAATGGCCGAAATGGAAATACTGCTTGATGAGAAACTAAAGGAACTGAAAAACAAATGAAAGAATCATCAATGAAAAACCATTGAACTTTTTGAAAAAGAGCTTGTTGATCTGTCACAAACAAATCAAACTATGGTATAAAGTTTCATACCATATTGGAAAGGTAGGGACTTATTTTTTAAGAAAAGAAACTGGTGTATCAAGTGTATTTAATTTTAAATTTTTTCATTTACACATTGTGTTTAAACTGTTCTGAAAACTTTGAAATAAGCATTTTGGCTTATTCAGCTATAAAAGCATATAAAGACTAAAGCTATAAAGGCATTTATGTCAACAGGATATGTTGGAAAATAATGTAACTCTTATTTGGTATTTATTCAATTTAATGTTGTGATGGCTGGGGCACAGGAGGCATAGATGGATCCATACGCAGACAGATGAATGACAATGTTTTAATATGCAAAGCAGCCAACGCCAACAACCCCAAAGGGGTGAAGCCGGGCATAGGCCCAGGAGCAAACAGAGAAGGGCGAGGTCGATAATACAGACAGGGGGGTCGTAAGCCAGGAAATCCTAAACACAGGCAGAGGTACAGTAAGGGCAAATCCAAAGAATCAGTAAACAGAAACAACGGGCAGAGGTCAAAAATACAAAAGGCAGTCAGAAGGATAATCCAGAAACGCTCGGTATGCTTAGTCAAAGACGGGGCAATACTTCGCAATGAAGTGTGAGTGCAAATGTCTTAAGTAGTCCTTGTGTCATTAAAGATAAACGGTAACAGGTGGTGAATTAGAACTCGGGTGATGGCTCCCTCTGGCGGGTCTGGGTGGAACTGTGTGATGGCGCCCTCTGGCGGGTCCGGGTGCTAACCGTACCCCTGACATCAGCCCCCCCCGAACGGTCGGCTCCAGCCGATCGAAACCTACGAAGGCGAGGGCGTTCGCGAGGTCGTGGTGCCGGACGGTTAGGATGATCCATGTGGAAGGTTCAATTCAATTCAATTTTATTTATATAGCGCTTTTTACAACACATGTTGTCACAAAGCAGCTTTACAAATTGCGTGGGTCCAGATCCCTAATGAGCAAGCCAAAGGCGACAGTGGCAAGGAAAAACTCCCTAAGATGGCATGAATTTAGGAAGAAACCTTGGGAGGACCAAGACTCAAAAGGGAACCCATCCTCCATTGGGCGGCCCGCTAGCAATGTCCACATTCACAGTTCATGTATAGTCCAGATATAATCCAGTAGTTATGATTCTACTTCCAGGCCGAGTAGTCACAGTCCCTTCAGAGTAGATGAGCCTCAGGTGGGAGTTGGCATCAGAGTGTCCTCTTGCGATAATGGCACATCCAACCACGGCATCGGCACATCCACTGACAAGCCAGACCATCTCCTAGATGCTTGTATGGGGTGGGTAACGGGAAGGCTCGTCTTTCCTTGTCCCGGTATTTCTCGGGCAGCCATTGGGAAGAAGAGGGACAATTAGTTCTATATGGAATATGTTAGACAAAGTAAATGTAAACATTTCTGGAGTGTGGCAGCGACTCCGGCAATTAAATTATTACAGCCTAGCTAAAGGGCAGAACCAGAAGGTAACACAGACTTGGGAGCATCCTGAGATCACCCCTGGATCTGTTACCTTATCTAAAGGGGCACATTAATTACCAAATGCTAAATCAAACAAGTAAGTTTTCAACCTAGACTTAAAGGTTGAGACTGTGCCAGAGTCCCGGACACATTCTGGAAGACTATTCCATAGTTGGGGGGCCTTATAAGAAAAGGCTCTTCCCCTGCTGTTACCTTATTAATTGATGGAAGTAATAAGAGGCAAGCACTTTGGGATAGTAATGGTCACGGGGGTTCATAATAAGAGATAAGCTCTTGGAGGTAGTCAGGAGCAAGTCCATGCAGTGCTTTATAAGTCAATAGAATAATTTTAAAATCAATACGGAATTTTACTGGGAGCCAGTGCAGGGCCGATAAGACTGGGCTGATATGTTCAAATTTCCTAGTTCTAGTTAGAACTCTGGCTGTGGCATTTTGAACTACTTGAAGTTTATTTATATTCCTATTTGAGCATCCTGACAGTAACGAGTTACAATAATCTAATCTGGAGCTAACAAAGGCGTGTACTAGTTTTTCTGCATCATGCTGGGATAATGCATTTCTTAACTTGGCAATGTTACGGAGATGTAGAAAAGCTATCCTGGTAGTATTATCTATGTATTTATCAAATGATAGGTCAGAGTCGAATAAGACGCCGAGATTTTTGGTTACCGAGCCAGGAGTAATTGGGTAATCTGCAAGATTTAACATTAGATCTGGTATTTTCTGTCTTGTGGCCTTTGGGCCCAGAAACGTCTTACACGGGGGACAAGCTCGTGGCGTGGCTTCCTCTGCTGATGCCGCTCGAATACGTGTGTCAATCTCCCACTGGATCGGTGCCACCACCAAAGAGGGTGGTATGATCGTCTTGGGGGGAGCATGATCTTCAGCTCTTTCGTGAAGCCGAAATAGGGCGTCTGCCTTGGCATTCTTCGACCCTGGCCTGAAAGTGATCGAGTAATTAAAGCATGTAAAGAACAGTGCCCACCTGGCTTGACGGGAGTAAAAGGCACAGGGATGAAGCTTGGGGGGAGTGCCCTGTCGCTGTGAGAGTACTGCGCCTATGCCCGTATCAGAGGCGTCTACCTCTACGACGAACGGGAGTGTATGATCAGGGTGAATGAGGATTGGGGCTGAAGTAAAACGTTGTTTAAGTCGAATGAATGCGTCTTGAGCCTCTGGGGTCCATACCAGTTAGGGGCCCCGCTTAACAGTGACGTCAGGGGAGACGCGACAGAACTATAATTGCGAATGAAGCGCCTGTAGAAGTAGCAAACCCCAGGAAGCGTTGTAGATCTTTTACCGAACGTGGACGGGGCCATTCACGGACTGCGCTCACTTTATCCATATCCATGGCAGCCCCTTGTTGACCCACGTGATACCCCAGAAAATGTACACCAGGGGTGTGGAAAGCACATTTCTCCAGCTTCACGTACAAGTTATTAGCACGGAGCAATGTGAGTACCTCTCGGACGTGTTTGACGTGTTCTTCTTCTGTCTCTGAATAAACAAGAATGTCGTCAATCTAAACTATGACACACCGGTCATAAACCCCTGAAAAACGGCTGGGGCGTTAGCTAAGCTGTACGGCATTACTAAATACTCGTAGTGGCCATTTGTGGTAATGAATGCAGTTTTCCACTCGTCTCCTTCTTTTATGCGCACCAGGTTGTATGCACTGCGCAAATCTAGCTTGGTGAAAATGGTGGCATGACGTAACTGCTCGACTGCCGCCGGTACCAGAGGGAGGGGGTAGGAGTTCTTTACCGTAATGGCATTAAGGCCTCTGTAATCAATACATGGTCTCAATCCTCCGTCTTTCTTTTCGACGAAGAAAAATCCTGCTGCGGCCGGGGATACCGATGGGCGTATGTAGCCCAGTTCCAGGGCCTCTGTGACATACTGTTCCATCGCTCGCGTCTCGGGAATGGAAAGTGGATAGGCGCGTCGTTCAGGAGGAGTCGTGCCAGGTAGTAACTCAATGGCACAGTCCGAGGAACGATGAGGGGGAAGGTGTGCAGCTTTTTCCTTACTGAATACATCGGTAAAGTCTGAGTATGCTTTGGGGATTTGTATAGCTACTGAGCTAACTGGGCTTTCTATGTTGGTAGTCCGGATAGCCGTGTGAATACAGTTCTTGTGACAGTTTTTACTCCATTTTACTAATTCTCCCGTCTTCCAGGAGATCACTGGGTTGTGGTGAGCCAACCATGGGAATCCCAACACAATGGGGTGCTCCGGGGAGTGAATGACGTGAAATGGTAGTGTTTCGGTGAGAAGCAATCCCACTTTGATGGTGATAGGCAGGGTGCGTTGAGTGATCTTCCCTGTGCCTATGGGCTTGCCGTCTATCCCCTTTATCCTGAGCGGTTGACTATTGTGAACTAACGGAATGGATAATTCGGATGCATATTGTTTGTCAATAAAATTTCCTGCAGCTCCGGAGTCTACCAAGGCTGAAACAATAGAGGCAGAGACACCCCACATTACTTTCACTGGCAAGGTCATTTTGCGTTGGTCAATGGCTTGAGGGATCATCGAACTCACCTGCCGTGGGGCCTCACCAACCTTAGTCGCCAGGCACTCCGCTTTAAAGTGACCCAATTCCCCACAGTACAGACAAAGGTGGCTTCTGATACGACGCTGCCTCTCCGAGTGGGATAGACGGGCACGTCCCACTTCCATAGGCTCCGGAGGGGGCTGCGTGGAAACCATGGGGTTTTGGGAAGGTGCGGGAGCTTGCCTTTGTGACCGGAGGAGGTTGTCCAGTCTTACGGACAGACGAATGAAGTCATCTAAGGCAAGGTTGTCATCCTTACAGGCCAACTCTGCGCGGAGTGTGTCGTTGAGGCTCTGGCGGTAAACAGTGAGTAGGGCCTTGTCGTCCCACCCACTGGCTGCGGCGAGGGTGCGGAACTGAAGGGCGTGTTCTGCAGCAGCGGTTCGTCCTTGACGGAGGTGTAGGAGCTGTTCTCCCGGGTCTCGGCCTGATGCAGAATGATCGAAAACCTCTCGAAACCGTTGTTCGAAATCCGTATACGTCTGGTCAGCGGTAAGGTGGCTTTCTACGGCGGTGGCCCACTGAAGGGCTTTCCCGGTGAGCAAAGACATCACGAACGCCACCTTGGCTGAATCAGATGGGAAGGCAGACGGTTGCATGCGAAAGTATAGTGCGCACTGAAGCAGGAAACCTTGGCATAACCCTAGCGATCAGTCGTATTTGTCCGGTATCGCCATTCGAATAGGGCCAGGTCTTCCTTGTGCGGGTTCTAGAGCAGGCGCGGGGGGTGCAATGGGCGTGGGAGGTGTTGCTGCGAGGGCCATCCCCAATACATCCCCTTTGCCAATACAAAAGGCAGTCAGAAGGATAATCCAGAAACGCTCGGTATGCTTAGTCAAAGACGGGGCAATACTTCGCAGTGAAGTGTGAGTGCAAATGTCTTAAGTAGTCCTTGTGTCATTAAAGATAAACGGTAACAGGTGGTGAATTAGAACTCAGGTGATGGCTCCCTCTGGCAGGTCTGGGTGGAACTGTGTGATGGCGCCCTCTGGCGGGTCCGGGTGCTAACCGCACCCCTGACAAATGTCCTTATGGTATACTGTTTTGTACCTTTTTGTATGGGCAATGTTTACTTTATCTACACATGCTCTGTGTAGATATTAATCTGTTTTACAGTGTGAAGCTAAAAATGTTCAAAGAACAGAACAAGCTGTGATAAGCTGTTGTCCTACCTGCACTAAAATTTTATATTCCTAGTTTTATTTTATTAATTTTCAATAAAATTTAGATGTATTATTTTTGTCTTATATAGTAGCATCCTTACTATATAAAGACTATTATGTGCAATACCATATGGTAAAGTATTTGAGTATTGTTCATTTTGCTTACATTGTGAAAACATTCCATCAATATTTTGTGATAACCTATGTATTCTTCACACTCTTGGTTGTTGAATTAAAAACAGGGTTTATACCAATAGTCTGTCAATTTTACTTGTTACGGTAATAAAGCCATAGAATATTAACTGTGAGAATAGTTTACATATCTGGTGGTTAGGGAACCAGTCTTCTGACCGGAGGTCGTGGATTCAATTCCCAGGCAGAGGCCATGACCGAGGTGCCCTTGAGCAAGGCACTTAACCCCAACTGCTCCCTGGGGCGCCAGGGCCAGCACTGCCCACCGTGTGTACCACAGCCCCCTAGTCATCACTAGTGTGTGTGTGTGTGTGTGTCTTGCATTGATTCTGACCCAACAACTTATATTCCATTCAAAGTCTTCTGAATTTGAATTAACACTGTTTTATTTTGATAACATATTCAGTGGTAGCACTAGGTAAATGCTGCCAGTTGGGGTCCTTGAATTTGAGCAAATTGGTCCTGGAAAGTCATTGAAAGGTTCTTGAATTTGATGTTAATCAAGGTGTGGGAACCCTGTGACTGTCGTGGCCAGTCCTTACACTTCACCAGTCCCTGGTGTCCTTCATGCAGTGTGGTGAGCACATCATTTCACATTGTGGAAGGAATGATGAGTCTATTTCCCTTCAGAAGCAGTCCATCCTGAACTGTAAGAAATGCCTGTTCACCTCAGTGCTGGCTCACTGTTACTGTTTTGCAGCCATCCTTCCATGTAGAGCTGCATCACTGGAGCACATACACTGTCCATCTATAGCTGTTACCTTAGCTCATCAAGGTAAGCAGTGCTGGCTGGTGTAACCCTGGCCTCACATGTGTCACATCTACAAACAATCCCACGTGTGGCCTCCAGAGGTCCTCATCTCCGCAATTCTGACATCAAGCCTGACACCTGTTCCTCACCCTATTTATGTTTCAGTAGTAGGTCAGATGAAAAATGTTTTTTTAAATTCTGGAACACTGTCTGAGCCTCGGGTGACCAGGTAAATTTACCTTCCAGGTAAATCTTTTCAACAAGGAGGTGAGGGATGCTACAGCTGAACTGAAATTCCTAATAAAGCACCCCCAAGAATGTGCAAACCCCAAGAATCGTTGTAAATCTTTTGTGGACTGTGGTTGGAACCTGTCGGTCGCTGCCTTGACTTTACACGAATCCATGACAACCCCTAGTGGGTGTATGTTGTATGCGACCATAAAGCCTCCCTGGAGTTGAGCCTCTTGGTGTTCTGTAGGAACTCCAGGTTCTTGTGGTTGGTGATTACCGTGAAGGGGTACCCGCTCACGTATTAAACATTGAAAATTATCCAAACAAACCACATAAGTTGAAAATTTCCTATCCCATCTACACGAATACTGATTTTCAGACGTCTACATGCAGCTGTTTGCAAGAAATACGGCTTGTAAGTTCTTGTTGTAAACACAAGGACCACGTGGATCTCTTTAAATGTCCGTTTAACAGGCATGTTTATGACATAAGATGACCATGTTTTGTCACCTAAAATTTATTTACTATCAAAGCATCAGTATCGCAATTGAAAACAGTAGACAGAATGTTGGTAAATACCTTTATTTGCTTGCTCACTTCATTGCAAAAAATTGCATAATCCTCTCTATTGCTGAGAACAACAAACAATTCTCGACCTATCAACGATCATGCAGCGTTGTGTTGCGTCATCTGTTCTCGAATTGCAAATCTATGTCTGTTTGCTCTTGAATTCTATCATTTTTATTGGACCAGAGAGTCCTGGTGGCTTTGAATGACAGCTTTTCACATCTCTGCCAGGTCAGGTGTGAATGGGGGGAGGGGTAGTGGGCCAATCAAGTAACTGCAAAAGCCTGACGCTTTCAATGTGATTGATAGCTGTTCTATCCAATAGTTCACTCGAAGCTGAAAGGATTAACACCTCACTTGCCATGATTCATGATTGTTTGTCTTTGAGAAAGACATGCGCAATACAACAAGCCAGTTGGGTTGTAAACATGCTTACCTAACCTAGGCTAAGCTAAGATAAGCTAAACTCTACAGAACACACGCAATTGACTCTGGCGAAACTGAAGCAGTTGTGGAGCAGTCTTACCTCCTCAGCATCATTTAGGCTCTTAGCTAGCATGGTTAGCTTAGCTAGCTTCCTGGACTCTTGGACATCTATTAGTAAATTGTATGTTATATTACAACTTCATTTGGAATTTTCTGGTCTTTCTGTAAGATGTCCAATGTTGTTATTTTGTTTTAGTGTCTGGGTTTGTGGCCATCCAGTCACCGCTTCATGACTGTGGTCCCCTCCAGGCCCCTCCCTTTAGTTATGCTGCTATAGATAAGCCTGTTGGAGTCACATGCTAATCACTGGCCTGTGTGCTATATATATATGGTTGTTTAAATTGATGTTTACATACACAACCTGTATTGTGTATCCTGGTTCATGCTTCTACCAAGACAATTCCATAAAAGCACCTAGAAGATGGTCTGGCTTGCTAGTGGATGTGTCAATGCCGCCAGCGGACATGCCGACACATCCAGCTAAAGAGGATACGTTGGTGGGGAGTGCTGCAGCCGAATAGTAGACGTCAGCAGAGAGTGCTGCAGCCGAGGAGGTGCCAGGGAGCTCTGCAGACAGGAGTTAACCCTCAGGCCCCTAATCCTCCCCACATGGCTGATGGGGTGGGCCTGTTCGGGCCCTGAGGGTTCAGTGTTCCAGGACGTAAACCTGGTCTGCAGCAGTTAGCAGAATCCAGCTGTGGTCCAGGCCTCTGCCATTCTGTCCGTAAGAATAATATATGCCCATTGTAATGCTTTTCATTTTACGAAGGACCTCATAAATAAATCTAAACTCATTAGAAATTGAGTATGTATGTAGTATGAACTACACTACAGGATACAGTTATTTGCAGTGAGTTTCTCGCCATCGTATTCCTCTGGGCAGAGGGTTAATAAAGGTAGCGTTGTGGGTTTCCCTGTTGAATCTCGAGCTAGAAAAGTTTGCAAATAGCTCAGCTCTTCTTTAAAGTCTGAGTTGGTTCTGGGAGAATGCAGGCTACATACGGAGCGATTCTCCTTTTGTGGCTCGGTTATTCTGTAACGCGGGGTTGTGGGAGGCTGGACGCAAGTACTGACTTTAGAGATTTATTAACAAAACAAACAAAACTAACAAGGCTACATGCAGTATACTGACAGAGAACAAAGACAAATCAAACATTAACCAAGAACACCAACTAACACTGATGGAAAACAATGAGCTGGGGAGACATATAAGCTAAAAAGCAATAAAGACTTTTTAGCTTATTAAAGATATAGAGAATGCACAGTACTTACAATAACCGACAACACAAAAGACCAAACACAGGGATTCAATACACAGGGTTAACATATGCACAAACCAGGAACAGGTAACAGAACTTAACAAGAGGCGGGACGAGAAACGAGCAGGAGGGAACGAAATAGACAGAGGAAGAGCTAAACGGAAGATTGACAGAAGGAGACAGAGCCAATTGTGACACTTGTCTCTTCATCATTCTTCATTTTTACCAGCCCACCCCACTCAACTTCAGGAAACAGCACCAGATCTAAGAAGCAGCAACTGCCCATAACACAAAGACACAGGATATCCTTTTAGTCATCATATCCTCCCGTAAACTTGATTGTAGATCAAAACATGAAGCCTAACATGAAGACCTCATAAAATTTGCATAGTGCCATAATGTATAGATATAACTGGTAGTTGATATCCAGCAGCTTGACTCTGTTGCACTGAAGAAAACGAATTCTATTTCTGTGTATCCAAATGATACACAACATATACGACAAAGTCTTGTTGTATTCTTAACACATGTGCTAAACATTACAATATGTCCTACAAAATCCAGAGTATAAAATACTATTTCACTTTTCTCTTTCTTCCTTTTTCTCTCTCTGCTGACTGAAGTCTCACCATTTCTCTCTGATGCTTTATTTCTGTTGGCTGCCTTCCATGGGACACTGTGACATCAATGAGGTCAAATACAGAGCATTGGGATCATGAAGGCACTCAAGGCAATGGTCTCTGGTTTAATCACTCTCCAGGCCTGCCCCTCCAGTGGTTGCCCTCCCAAATCTGATAGCATGGGAAGCATGCGGAGGAGAGGCGCAGTTAAAGTTCCTGACTAAACTAGTGATGAGAAACAGACACAAATAATACATGTTTAGTCCTCATTAAACATTCACAAAACCGCTGAACTACCCATGTGATGGTCTCTATAGCGATTGTAATCACAAGCCACCCAGTCAAGCACACACTGTAGTGATACTCCCCATCATTAATACAGAGAACAAGTTCTGGCACAGTATGTCTCACTGGAGATCATGGGAGTGAAAGCTACTGTTGCATTTTTTTTCCTTCTGTTATATGTAACAACTAATCTGTTGCTGTTGATGAAAAGCATTTGTTAACCAAATAACTTAGTAATAATATCACTGCTGGGCTAGGAGGCGGACACAAGTGCTTGAAAGAGCAGGGTTTATTGACAGGGGTGACACACACAATACTATTAGCCTCCTTAAGCCTAACCATGCTGACACGGAAGGCAAGAAGAAACTGAGGCATTCCAAACAGAATTAGAAGACTTACAACTGAACTAGAACATGAAGGCAGAACTAACAAACAATAACATAGGTACATGCACAGGGAACTAAATGGACAGATGTCATGTGAGTAGGGCTGAGACACAAAAGGGATGCAAATAGACCAACTAAACAGACTAGACATAAAACAAGACTACAACCGAATATTCACCAAAATATATACAGAAACCAACAGAGATCCAAATATAAACCAGAACATATAACCGGGGAGCTTCAAGTAACCACAATACATCCACAACATAGAACCATCAAGATTCATCACTGACACAAAACACTGGCTCAACACAAGAGGTATAAATACACCAACAAATAACTCAAACAGAACTAGGAACAGCTGAAACACATCTAGGAGGGCGGGGCTATAAACAAAGGGGCATGACAGACAGACTGAGACAAATGGAAAGCAAACACAAAGACATGACTGATAGACAGAAGGGGCTAAGCTGGAGACAAACAAGTCTGACAGGAGGGGGTTGTCTGTGTCTATTGTTTTACTATTATCTAAAAATTGTTGCATATGCTTTGTATTGAATAATTACACAAAACAGTGTGTTTACAGTGTTATGACAGAGGTTAGCACCTACAAACAAAGCTTTTATGGAGGAAGAGAGTGGAGACTACACCTCTGGATGTGTCAGCTTGAATGCTCCTTGTCAAGAAGACTGGCACCCTAACTCTGAAATGCATTAGAAAGTGCATAAAATGAATAAAAGAGAAATATTTTATGGATGAATTTATTTGCATGATAAATATGCTCACTGAAGGAAGTTGGAAAGGATGCAGAACAAGCTGTGTGGCCTTCTGTTGCTGTGATAATGGTATACCTGGAAAGCTGCATGGACACAATAAAGTCATTGTGGGAAAACAGCTCTATGATTGAAAAATATAAACTAGAGATAGACGAGAAGAGCTGGAAAGAGGTAGAGATGTCATATAACATTATCTAAAATCAGCCACAAGCTTAATAGATCTGTGGGAGCATATCATACATAGACATGAACACACAAACCAATTTCTAAATTTCTCCAGAAGTAGTCTGTACCCAAAGAGACATTGTCAAATCCGCATACTAACCAAGTTAGAACTGCATTCTGTATCCATAAAACATGTGCTTCATTAATCAGAACTGCATACTTTTGCAGACAGCCATTTGTTTTGAATGAGACATCTAACAGTCGCTTGCGTAATGGTCAGAGAGCACAGTAAATTTTCTTACATTATGCACCACTTGCAGTTACCTTTACATAATAATATTGCATCCACTACACACTGTGCTTTATAACAAATTACATAATAGAGATGTCATTGCCCCTTCCTCTTACTCTATAACACTCAACACATGGTTTCATGTTTGTGAATGCATTGTTGAATATCTTCATGGATGTATGTATCATGGTTTCTTTTTGCTCATTTGTATGCCTCTTAACTTTTGTTTTGATTAAACACCTTTTTGTGTATGTCACGACTAGCCCGGCCCCCCACCTGTCAAGCGTACCTTTTGTTTATCTAGCCATGTGTCTTTGTTTTGGTTTCCCATGTGTTTCTCCTGCCACTCCCATGCCATTTCTAACCCCACCCCATGATTATCGTTCCCACCTGTTTCTAGTTGTTTCCCTTCTTAGTCCAGTGTATATAAACCCAGGACTGTGTTCGAAATAGCCTACTACATACTACTGGCGTACTGCTTGGGCCCCAAATCAGTATGTTGTATGCAGTATGCGAATAAAAAGAATTTTTCCAGTACGCGAAACATCCCCGGATGACATACTACTTCCGCAAAATATTCCAGTACGCGAACAGAGCTATCTTCGTGTGGTACTGCATCCCATCATGCAACGCTACGTTCACGTGACCCCGTAGTATGCTCTGCTTTTGTCGACCAGTATGCAGTATCCAGTATATACTGAGTGCAGTATGCAGTATGCCGTATGTAGTAGGCTATTTCGAACAGAGTCCTGTTCTTTTTTCTTGTTCAGTGCTCGTTATTGGATGTATTAGTTTGTCTGTATCTGGCTGTTAGTAATTGATGAAATCTTTCTTCTTGTTGTTTGTCTATTTATCCTGTGAGTTATTTCCAGATTTTTTTTTTCTGCCTAGTTTTTTGTTAGTTACAATGGATATTTGTGTTGGCTTTGTGACTTTGGAACGTGACCCTGACTCTGTTAATGGATTTGCCCTCAATAAACCTTGCTCTTCTCAGCATATGCATCTGCCCCATCGCTCCATGTCACTCCAGGCATTACAGTGTACAGTGTTCTTGCACTTGCATCTTGCCTAGCATCAACATACAAGAACAATGATAAAGTCGTAACAAGATTACACAATGTAAATCTACTATTTACATAGGGGCTACATACAGTAGGAATTAAATTTATGAGAATGCTACGAAAACAAAGTTTATAAACATGTCACTTGACATCTGACATGTTTAACACTTTAACATGATAGCTTGTGGTTTCCCTGAAGAGATGCACTTTAGCAGAATAACCACAGTGAGACACATACACACAAGCACAAAATGAAGGTAGTCATTTCTCAAAAATCCTCAAAAGACAAATATTAGTTTTTCGTCCTATTTGAGTTTCAAGATCATTGCTCTAGAGTAAGAAAACTCCTTCACAGCGGCAGTTGTCCTGTTGTTGTTGTGTTGTGCGCGTCCCTCAGGTAGGCGGGGCCTATTGGTAGTTTGTTTGTCTATATATGTCTTGTCTTTGTACCAGTTGACTGCTGGTTATTGTTTCCTTAATTTGGAACAGTGCACCGGTTTTTGGTTCGCGCACCTTATTCATTAAACCCCTCTTTTTCTCTGAGACTTGGCGTGTTCGTTTCCTTTTAGTTCGCACTCTCTGCCCGTCACACAAACTTGTGTTTAATAACCTCCTAACCAAAGGCTGGTTGGAGCCATTTGATGCCTTACTGAATCAACAGTAAAATTTTAATTGTAGAGACAAAATGAATTGGGCTGTTGAAAAACTGTAAACAAATAGCAAATAACTGTAAACAGGGTCACCATGATTGCAGTGTATTTTGGCATGATGTCAGCATTCCTTTTTTATGGCCAACCTTAAGTAAACATAAAGCAGTGCCTGTGAATTGTTTACTGCATTTTCTGTGGCAGGGTTAAGAAATTTCACTGTAAGTATTTAAATCTCCTAAGAGATGTAGCTGATCAAAAGAGGAAGTGGTAATGTGCAACACAGGAGCTAAAAAGTGCAGTAGAATATCTTGTTAAGCTATTTATTAAAGGACACACCAATAAAAGATTCCTGCAGCTGTTGCTTGTCTAGATCGAAGGTGAAAGGCCAATATTTTCCAATATTGTAACCAGATTCAAGTCAAGAAAGTATTATTATTATTATTATTATTATTAAATTATATAAAATGACACAGGCATTGAGGAAAAGATACACAGTCCCCTTTCCCTCTTCTTCCCTGATTAACAACATTCTAAGCATCTCTCCCTATAGAACAGAGGTCAAAATAAGAGGGTTAGGGTTATGGTTAGGGTTAAACAGTTCAGACCATACTATAAACTGTTAATGATGATGTAGTGTGTTTTTGTACACATATTGTATGTGGTGTGCAAGTTGTGGTTTGTTCTAGATTTTAAAGGAAGAGAAACTGCTTCTGTAGTCATCGCTTGTGACACATGTTCTACAGACTTAATGGTGAAAAACTAGAATCACTAAAATGCCAACTAGAACATTATTTATTATAGAATCAGTTATTGTTTACATGTAACAATTTTCTAATACATAGTTAAGAAGTAGCAAGTAATACGTTCAAATATACAACATTCAAAAGAATTACTAAAAAAGAACCACTTTGCTTAGAGCTATATGTTAATGTGGTCTAAGATGGACCAGTTACCAGTGAGAACTTTGGGAGTTCTATTTATCAGCTCCTGTCAGTTAAACCAGCACATAATTTTTATACCAACACTGAATTCTGATTGTAAATATAAAATACATTTTACTTTGGTGTTAAAAAATATGTGTTGCACGTGTGTCTTGTTTATGTTCGTGTATTTAAGTCTGCATCTGTCAGTTCATATCCAACTTTTCATCCCCCCTGTATTTACCGTGTTGTGTGTAAATAAGCATCCATTATAGCCACACTTGACTCATCATTCTGCTTCCGCACTATGGTTACACCAAATAAAATAGCACAACAATGTATTTCCATTGCTATCAGCTAACCTACCTTGAAAGAGAACTGACACCAAGCAGGAAGTGACTTTTAGGGTCAGGCATGGAGAAAGAGCAACTGATAGAAAGTGAGCAGGAGATTACAGTGAAATACCAAACTATGGAATTTATCATCTTTTCCTTACATATGTCTGAGTCCGAGTCCAAGTCCAAGCCCCCAGTGAGAAAGCCAAAGGTGACAGTTGCAAGAAAAAACTCCCTAGAGCATGAAGAAGAAACCACGAGAGGAAACAAGACTCAAAGAGGGGACTCATCACCTTCTGGTTGGCAACGGACACCACAATAACCATATAAAAATTAAGAAGTAATCAGTGAAATAAGTAAACAAAAAGCATAGAATGTCCATCATAGTTTTCTATAAGTCCTGGTTGTGGTTTGCAGGGTGTAGGCATGTCCAAAATCCATCTGTCACACAAACATCTGACCAGGGCAAAGGAGGTGGGGTGAAGGAGGGGGTCACAGTGGTGGGTCATCAGGGGGTGTTGAGAGGTGCCATAGGAGCTGAGACAGGTTGAGACTTAGTAACAGCAGGACATGAGAAAAGATTATTAGGAATTACTAAGAACAGAGAACTATAATTTAAAAGACTATAGTGTGGACTCCAGCAGATCTAGCTATGGCAGCACAGCTAAAATAATAATCTATTATTAGATCACAGCATCAAAAGTGCTAAATGATCCTTCATAGACAAACTAAAAAAAGCTTATCTAGAAAGTACCTGTAATGATGAGCCCCCCCCCCCCCCCTGTATAGACTTCCTTGGTATGGTCTGCCATTTGCCTATGTCTGGGACTGTTTGTTGTGCTGTTCTTCTAAATTCCGATAAGACTGAGGTGTTGCTTCTTGGACCAAAAGCTGCTAGAACCAATTGGTCTGATATCCCTCTCACCCTAGATGGCTTTTCAGTTATACCTAAATCTTCCACAAAAAGCTTAGGTGTCACTATTGATCTTTCATTTGATACACATATATGCAATGTCACTAAGGCTGCCTTTTTCCATTCACGTAATATCGCCAAGCTGAGACACTTACTTTCATTAGCTGATGCAGAGAAGCTGATCCATGCTTTTGTCTCGTCAAGATTGGACTACTGTAATGGTCTTCTAATTGTCCCTAAGGAAACTTGTTCAGAATGCTGCAGCTAGAGTTCTAACTAGGGCTAGAAAATTCTATCATATTAGCCCTACTCTCTCAGCATTACACTGGCTTCCGGTTAAATATCGAATTGATTTTAAAATTCTTCTGCTGACCTATAAGGCATTAAATGGTCTTGCTCCACAATATCTGAGTGAACTCATTGCATAATATAACCCATCTTGCCTTCTGCGCTCCCAAAATGCAGGATTTCTCTTAGTTCCAAAAATTAATAAGACTACAGCTGGAGGCAGAGCTTTCTCCTTTAAAGCCCCTCAGTTATGGAATAGCCTTCCAGCTCAAATCCGAGATTCTGACACAGTTCCAATCTTTAAATCTAGACTCAAGACTCACCTATTTAATCAAGCTTTCAGTTAGTATTCTACTTGTGAAGGTGTGGAGCTTGTGGGCCTCCAGTCATTGAGCTTTCTGGTAACCTGAGATGTTGATTCTGTCATCCAGCCACGTCATTTGATCACTCTTGTTGTGACAATGACTTGGGTGGAAAGCAATGTCTCAGTGAGCCCTCTTGACTGTGGTCACCCCCAGGGCCCTCCCTTTAGTTATGCTGCTATAGATAAGCCTGCCGGAGACACATGCTAATCACGGGCACATGAGCTATGTATGTCTGTTAAATCGATGGTTGTCTAAATTGATGTTCACATACTCAAACTGTATTTTACATCTTGATTGCATGCTTCTACAAAAGACAACGCCATACAAGCACCTAGGAGATGGTGTGGCTTGTCAGTGGATGTGACCATTCCGTGGTTGGATGTGACGATTCCGTGGTTGGATGTGCCATTGCTTCAAGAGGATGCGCTGATGCCAACTTCTACCTGAGGCTCACCATCTGCATTGAAGGGACTTTGACTACTCGGCCTGGAATTAGAATTATAACTATAGAACTATATTTGAACTATAAATGTGGACTTCTGCTAGCGGGCCACCCAATGGAGGATGGGTGCCCTTTTGAGTCTTGGTCCTCCCAAGGTTTCTTCCTAAATTCCTGCCATCTTAGGGAGTTTTTCCTTGCCACTGTCGCCTCTGGCTTCCTCATTAGGGATCTGGACCCATACGATTGTAAAGGTGTTGTCACGGTGAGGGAGGCTCCCCCTACCGGTCGCCTATGGTACAGCGGCAGTTGTCCTGTTGTTGTTGCGTTGTGTGCTTCCCTCAGGCGGGTGGGGCTTATTAGCTCCCTCACCTGATGGTAGTTTGTTTGTCTATATATGTCTTGTCTGTGTACCAGTTGACTGCTGGTTATTGTATCCTTAATTTGGATCAGTGCACGGGATTTTGGTTAGCGCACTTTATTTATTAAACCCCTCTTTTCCTCTGAGACTTGGCGTGATCGCTTCCTTTTAGTTCGCACACCCTGCCCGTCACAGAATAACCAGCCACCTTTCGGAAGCCGCCAGTCTCCTTTACTTTCTCCTTCGTTTGTGGTCATGTCTCGTGGTAAGTGTTTGTCTACGTGAGATTCCGTTGTTTGAATGTATGTGGAGGAGAGCTGGGTTGCAAACCGCTTCGTCCCGTCGTGCCTACGTGCGTGTTTGTTTGTGTGTTTGTATAGCACGTTGTGTGGCACGGCGGTGACTGAAGCGAGAGACCCGATAGCGCTCTCCTCCAAGGGGGGCGGCGCCTTCTCGCTAAAAGTGCTCGCCCGCAGTCTGTGTTTGTGTAGGTGTATGTGTGAGATGTGTGTGATGCGTGTGTGAGACTGCGGGCTTGAGCTAGTGAGTGAAAGGGGCGTCTGCCGTTTGTCTTGCGTGCTGGGTCGTGTCTTTGTGTATATGTTTATGTTAAATGTAATTCCCCGTGTGCTCCCTCCCCTTTTGTTTGTTTAAATGGTGTTTTTGGGGGGAGGGGAGCAATGGAGGGTCCTGTGCTACCCATTAGGGCACAGAAGTGCGCAGCTCTGGAAGGAGGCCCGCCGGTGAGAAGGGTATGTGCTTGGCGTGAGGGTTCTGTGCCACAACCGTTGTCCTCTATATGAGGAGTGGCACAGAAGTGCGCAGCTCCTGAAGGAGGCCCGCCGGTAAAAGGGTAAGTCTTGGCGTTTGTGTTGTCTGCGTGTATGTGTTGTGTGCAGGTTCCACCTACAGGTTGGCAGTGGAGCCCCTGGACCTTGTGGGATCTCCCAAGTAGGCAGGAGCCCCCTGATGTTATGGGGTGACCGGAGCCCTGGTCGTAACTAGCCCCTCTGGAAGGGTAAGGGCCCCCCGTACGTGTGGGAACTATAAGGCTCCGGTCTTAAGAGCAGGAGCCCCCTTATGTTGTAGGGTGACCGGAGCCTTGGTCATGAGTGGCCTCCCTGAAGGGAAAAAAGGGGTTTCCCAGATGTGTGGGTGACTAGAGGGCTCCGGACTGAAGAGCTCCTGCTGAAGACAGAGGTCCCCCCCCTCGTGCTCGGGGTGGCTAGGAGGTTGGTCCTGGGGTGTGACCGGTCACCAGTGGGGAAGGAGTGCTTCCCCCCTGGAACCTCCGGCAGGGTGGAGGAGTCCACCCTGCTATGCACCTCCCCATGAGGGGCGGTCTCCCCGGCCGGTTAGGGTTGCCCAGGGTGACTCCAGGCCCTGTGCAGGGGTTTTCCCCGAGCCGAGAGGTAGGTCCAGGAGGCGTTCAACTATATGGTAGGTAGGTAGCCTGCACACACGCCCCCCTAGTGTTTGTGTTTGTCCTAGTGTGCTTGTGAATTGTTGTATGTAAATCCCCGTACGCTCCTCCTCCAAGGGGCGTTTGGGGAGGGGCTATGGAGGGTCCCGTGCCACGGCCTGTGGCACGGAGGGCGCAGCTCCTATGGGAGGCCCTAGTCAGGGTAAGTGCGCGTCTGTGTTGTGTCTGTGTGTGTGTGCTATGTACTGTGTGCAGGTTCCTCCCACGGTTGACAGTGGAGTCCCTGGACCATGTGGGACCTCCAAAGTAGGCAGGAGCCCCCTTATGTGATGGGGTGACAGGAGCCCTGGTCGTAAGTAGCCTCCCTGGAGGTGAAGGGCTCCCCGTGTGTGTGGGTGACCAGAGGGCTCCGGCCTGAAGAGCTCCTGCTGAAGACAGAGGTCCCCCCTCGTGCTCGGGATGACGAGAAGGTTCGCCCTGGGGAGTAGTCGGCCCACAATGGGGAAGGAGTACTTCCCCCCTGGAACCTCCGGCAGAGTGGAGGAGTCCAACCTGCTATGAACCTCCCCAGGAGGGGCGGTCTCCCCGGCCGTTCTAGGGATGCCCAGGGGAACTCGGCCCCATATAGGGGTTTTCCCCGAGCCGAGAGGTTGGTCCAGGAGACGTTCAACAATGTAGTAGGGAGGTAACCTGCACACACGCACACTTTGTGGGGCCTTTGGGGCGCGAGGGCTCTGTGACCGACTGGGGCGTGGTTTGTCTACTGTTGACGGCCCAGCCGGTCAGGGTCCCGCCCAGGGAGGCGGGAGCTAATGTCTGTTCTATGTTTTATGTTTCAGCTCGGGACCGCAGGAGGCGTTTCCCTGCCTTGTCCCCGCCTTCCTGCCCCTTCGTCTGGCGTCTTGTGTTCTGCCGCTGTGAACCGCACATCGGGCCGTAGTGCGGCTTGGTGGGGGGATCTGTCACGGTGAGGGAGGCTCCCCCCTACCGGTCGCCTATGGTACAGCGGCAGTTGTCCTGTTGTTGTTGCGTTGTGTGCTTCCCTCAGGTGGGTGGGGCTTATTAGCTCCCTCACCTGATGGTAGTTTGTTTGTCTATATATGTCTTGTCTGTGTACCAGTTGACTGCTGGTTATTGTATCCTTAATTTGGATCAGTGCACGGGATTTTGGTTAGCGCACTTTATTTATTAAACCCCTCTTTTCCTCTGAGACTTGGCGCTTCCTTTTAGTTCGCACACCCTGCCCGTCACAGGTGTGACAACATGTGTTGTAAAAAGCGCTATATAAATAAATTTGACTTTGACTTTGCTGTTGCCACTGTTGTTGATGGTGTTGTTGTTATTGTTGCCACCCCCTCCTTGTTAGCTTACCTCCTCTTTCACCTGTCTCTCATTTTCCCTTTGTTAGTACGGTATGTATATTTAAACCATTGTGTTTTGCACTTCCTTGTTGGTCTTTGAGTTATCACTTTGTGTATTTGTCTATGTCATGTTAATAAATGTTCTGTTTACACAACCTTCTTGGTTTTACCTCCCACCGGTGGTGAGTGTCTAAATTGTTACATTTTGAAATAGTCTCTATACATAGATCATAGCCATCAGGGTTCACAAATAGCAGTATAAATTTGTCTAGCCCTCAGTGTTCCATAGCTGAAAAAGCTAATAAAATTAAATAATTTGAATTTTTCTAAAATGATAAAATCATAGATAACCCTAAAGAAATGCAGATCAAATCAGGAAGGTTTGAGGCTCTTCTTGAAGGTGTACAGGGATGAACTCTTGAGATCCTCAGGAAGAGAGTTCCAGAGCTTTGGCCATAGTTGCTAAAACCACCCTCTCCAATCTTTAACCAGTTTTTAGGAATCACCAGTAAATTACTGTTTGAAGACATGAGAGACCTGACTGGAACATATACAGCAATCATTTGAGCAAGGTAAAGATTAGCAAGACCATGAAAACATTTAAAAAGCATCACCAGAACATTAAAATCTACTCTAAAACTGACAGGTAACCAATGCAGTGAGTGGAGTGCAGGTGTAAAAGGTAGACAGAAATTAGCAAGGGCATGAGGGCCTCCTGGAGCATCAGCACTCCGCAACTCTCCATCAACAAACTTAAATGACTAAAAGAGGTGAAGTTTACCATAACTCTCAATGCCCATGAACCCCCAGATCAACAGCTTTACCTAAGCGGCGCGTCCCATGATGCAGCGGCTGCTCTGAGGTCCGGGTGCTTTACACTGAGGCCCCAGGTGAACTTCATCTCGTCGCCTTGTACTTGTACAATGTGTGATGGCAAATAAACTCCTTGTAATCTTGTAATCCTTGTAAGAAGGGACGTATTTAATAAAATTCTTGACTATGCAAATGTGTTTTCAGCCTAGCCTTAAATATTGAGACTGTGTCTGATTCTTGTCAGGGAGGTTACTCCATAGCATGGGAGCTTTATAGTAAAAGCCTCTTCCCCCATCGGTAATTTTCCTTATTCTAGGTACTAATAAAGAGCCTGCACCTTTTTATCTAAGAAGACGTGGTGGGTCATAGTTCACTTGGAGTTTGCTGAGGTACTGTGGGGCATGAACATTTAGTGCTTTGTAGATTATTAGAAGTATTTTATAATCAATACAAAATTTGACTGGGAGCCAATGTAATGTACCTAATGGCGTGAGCATCCTGTGCGCACATTCAATTTTGGGACAGAAGTCCGACAGAAGATCAAGCCATTTCAGGAGTGTCACGTTTAACTCCGCCCTCTGTCCTTACCTCATGTTGTTCGCCCTAACCCCGCCCTGTTTTCCGTTTCCATGGTTTTCCCCGTTGTCTGTTACGCCCCTGCTCTGTGTTATCCCTGCACCCATGATCATCCGCTCCACCTGTGTCTCGTTCTAGTTCCCTGTCTATGTGTATTTAGCTTCCCCTGTCGTGGCTCCCGTTGTCGGTTGTCTGTGTAAGTCCCTCGCGTTTTCCTTTGGTTCATGCTCTGATTACCTAGTTTCTCCCTTGTCATTATTCCTTGCTCTGTGTTCCCCGTAGCGTCGTTTATCTAGTTGTTCCCCGTGTTCCTCTGATAGTTTCTGTTTTGTATTATTCTAAAGACTATATTGTTAGTCTTTCTTATGTTATTGTTAGTTCCTTGTACCCTGGTTCCTGGTTCCTCCGTATTTACCTGTACCCAGTTTTCCTTTAGTGTTGTATTTAGTAAACCTCTGTGTCATGTCCGCTTCCCGTGTAGTTCTAGTTACGTTTTATATCCTTAGTCTGTTACTTACCTTGTGCATTTGTTTCCCCCTTCACGTTATGTCTTTCAGTGATTGTTTCTTAACTGCCAATATGTTTATTAGTTTGTTTGGTTTCCCTGAGTTCTGTAGATTCTGTTAGCTTCTCTTCTATGTGTTCCCCAGTCATTCTGTGGTTCCCTACTCCAGGTCCTCTCCTTGTGTTTGTATTCTGTTTGTTTATTCTAATTAAAATATTAATAAGATCCTGTGGTTGCGTCATGCCTGCCCGTACGAAACGTAACAAGGAGCTTAGCACACAAAAAATTGGGAAGAGACAATGAGCCTTCTACTCTTTCTAGAAGATCAACTATCTTAAGATTCTTTCTTTGCCCTCAATTCTCTAAATCATCAACTTTGGTTTGAAGCTGTTCTAACTTTCTATCCATCAAGCTCACCCAGCTCCCATGTATGACTGAGGTGTCTTCAAATGCAGAACTTTGGTTCTCCGTTTCCATCAGACTGGATTAGTTTGAGGCGACTCTAATATACAAGTCGTTGGTATAGATTAAATGGTGGAACCTATTGTGTCCAGAAGGTTTTCCATGGAGTCCAAACATGTACAGATTAAGCCCAGCTGGGAGCCGACTGTGCATATCTCGGCTAGAACATTATCTCCCTCATGTTTAGTAGCTTTTATCCTTGCACTTCTCTGGGGCTGGGAAGATGTAAACAGTAGAAAATCTGTCTACATGAGGAAATTTGCTTTATTTGTTTTACTATAAATAATTTGTGTAAATTGTGTGGTGGTATGTAGATGTAATCTAATTCAATCCCATTCAACATAATGAGATACTGTCTAGCAAGTCTTGTTTCTAGTTAAAAAATTAGTGTTATTCCCTTTGTCTTACCAGGTTATGTTTTGTCTATTTTGGTGAATCGTTTTGAGACATACTGGCTCATTTAGCTCACCCATGATAAAATCACTTACTTATCACTATAGTTAGTCTCTGCTTATATCACTGGTAAAGAGCTAAATGCTCTTAAATGTAACTAGCTAGCTAGGTATTTAGACAGAAAATAAAAACCCTTAAAACCTCTAATAAAAATCCCATTTAACACAACTTAGTTTCTATCTAAATAGCTAGCTAGGGGACTTAATTAATAAAGCTCTTAAAATGTAGCTAGCGAAGTTTAAAGAGCTTTACTGTTTAAGTTCTGTTCAACGTAATGACAAACCGTATAACACAACTGTTGATAGCTAAAAACCTACAGAGTCCCTGCGTAAAATAATTTGTACAGAAAACTTCTGTTGTGTTGTAGATGGATTTTCTGCGCTTCTGAATTTGCAGCGCGTTTCTGAAATGCGTACGCGTTGTCATTTTGATGCATTTGCTTTGCGTATTTGCAGCGCGATGGACTTTCAGGGCCACCGTACTTCCCAGTAACGTGAATTTTCCTTAATATATAAAATCGCAGGTGTAAAATATTTAAATACACGTTTCTTTTCTTTTCAAGTTTTACCTAGTCAATTTACCAAACTGCGGAAAATTTTACTTGTTTAATGACATTTGTGCATAACAGATCTACCCCTCACGTTCTTAAATTTCACCACAATATTAGCAACATTAACTTTATAAAAAATATAACATATTTTTCTAAAGGTTCCAATTTGTTTTGCTTAAAATTTGCATTCATGAAAATATCCAAAATTAGTTAACAGTCTGACATATTTACACTTTCAGTGAAGTTTCGGCGATTGGTGAAACATCAGGTGAAAGAGTCCAGATTGGAGTGTAGACCTTACTATTCTTTGCACATATTTTTCTTTACCACACATGTCTAGTTCTCACAAACTTTAATGTATGTTCTGGTTAACGGCATACGAAAGTTTTGTCCAATAAATTACACGCACAGACATCTACCCTAAGTTACTCGTGGCGAGTAATATTAGGAGAATGGGATGATGAACTAACAGCTAACTGCGAGCTGTCAGGTTGCGCAGTCAACTGTCACTGGTTAGCGAAACCACGGGGCGGAGTTCACGAAGCCCTGTCAAGGGTTTCTCAAGGAAAAAATGCATGCGTCAGTTTAGTGAGTGCGGACAACCGTGGAGTACATATGTAAGATACAAACAGCCTGGACTGGAAACATTAGAAACCTGGGGAGCCTACAACTATTAAAGCAATGAGGAGACGAACTTCATCCATACCCAAAGTGTAAACTGGGATATAAAATGGGTTCTCCGGAGAGATTGATTAAGAGCACGCGATTAGGGAAAATACCCCAACACGAAATGCTACGGGGACGTATGTAAAGTAACGTTTTATACGGTCTTTAAACAATGAATACAGCCTACAACTTGGTAAAGATGAAGAACGACATTCGTTATATGAACCCCACAATCCCGACCATCATGTTTATATTTGGTTTGGTTGGTAATGTGATTGCCATTGTAGTGCTCCGAAAGTCGCGTAAAGAACAGAAGGAAACTACTTTCTACACGTTGGTTTGTGGACTTGCAGTAACAGACTTGTTAGGTACGATTCTTGCGAGTCCTGTCACTATAGCTACGTACGTGAATGGAAGGTGGCCCGGAGGTGATTCACTCTGTCAATATTCCGGTTTTATTCTACTGTTTTTCTCGCTTGCTGGACTAAGTTTCATCTGCGTTATGTCCATTGAAAGGTACTTAGCGATCAATCATGCATATTTCTACAGTCATTACGTGGATCAGAAGCTTGCAGGGTTGGCTCTCGCGGGAATTTACGTTTCCAACGTTCTGTTCTGTGCGCTTCCAAGCGTAGGACTCGGACATGTCAAGCTCCAGGCTCCGAATACCTGGTGTTTCATCGACTGGCGAACTAACAACAGTATACACGCAGCCTTCTCTTACGCCTACGCTGGTGTCAGCTCCGCGCTCATCTTGGTTACCGTCGTCTGCAATGTGCTTGTGTTTGGAGCTCTAATAATGATGCACAAACGCTTCGTGCGAAGGACATCACTCGGCACGGACCAGGGGCGCATCACGGACCTCCATCGCAGGCGGAGCTTTAGTCGCCTTGCTGGCGCAGAGATCCAAATGGGTATTGTACTCATAGCTACATCGGCAGTAGTACTCATCTGCTCCATTCCATTAGTGGTAAGTTTTAGTCGATTTTACGTTCCGGAAATTACCGTCTTGACTAGCCTATCTGTCTATTTATCTAAACGGAAAATGGATCTATTGAAAGTAAGGTGCACATGAACAAGCTTCATGTCATTCAGTTATTGATAATAATGTTCATTAAATAATGTACATCAATCAATTAAAGAGATGAGAATGAGTTACTGCAGCCAGCTTTTCCACATATGTCTCAAGATATTTAAAATAGGCTATATCTATATTGTTTATGCATAAAAAACATTTAAAACATACTTTTAAATATTACGTGCACATAAACAAACAAATAGCCTATATATTGAGGTTATAAGGTTCAGAATGTTTTACTTTCTTTTTCCTGAAATAATACATTTGAAGTGCAGTCACACACACACACATAACAGGTAACCTTTTTATGTTCCTGACACTATTCCCACTTTGTTTCTTTTGTTGGAGTGATCAGTGTCCTGAAATCCTGCTTGATGATTATGCAAGGATAGTCACTTGTTATGTCAGACAAAAAAGAAAATCCTGCCATTCACATCCTGCTTCACTTCTTATATACATGACTACAGAATCATTGACAACACTGAAACAAATTGGAGAAACATAACAAAAGGAAAATCTGTAGCTATAACCTTAACAATACTTAATGTCTGTCCTTCCTTGATAGGTGCGGGTGTTTGTGAACCAGCTGTATCGTCACCCTGAGCAGTTGTTAGAGCAGAATTCAGACCTACAGGCCATCCGTATTGCCTCAGTCAATGCGATCTTGGACCCATGGATATACATTCTGTTGAGAAAAACAGTCCTGCAAAAGCTTCTTGAGAAGATTAAGTGTTTGTTCTGTCGAATTGATGGGCGGGGTCCTGGCCCAGGGCCTGGAGAGTTCCACTGCAGGGGTGGAGAACAACTGTCCTCCATAATTTCGCATGATTCACCATCACTTGTGTCACGAGGTCTGAGAGACATGATCAGCACCTCTCAGACATACCTATACCCATATGACTCAGTGGAGGGACCCAGTGTCAGCATACGATTGATGGAAAGAAGGAATTATCCATTTCCTACAGGTCATGCATGTCTGCAAGCCAAGCAGGGATTAGACCCCGAAAACAGGCAAAACTCTGCTGAGGAAAAAAAAGAGGGAGAGGTGAATGTGCGCATTCAGGGAACAAACACTCTAGTACACTCACATGCAAGTGCTAGACCACAGGGTTGCAAGCAGCAGATGTTTCAGGTCACATTCACAGATGAGATGTTAAACTTCCAAGAACGATGCATATGAGACATGCACAACAGACTACACATGGTTGACAACCATACAGAAGTAAAACTGCAAGAGAGGATCTTGAAAAATTAAATGTTCACAAAAGCATGAGGCATGGAGGAGTCTCGATAAGCTAGACGGACAATGAACACTAAATTTGACGGATGCGTCTGCCTGTAATATAGTGGGTAAAGTTACTTTGGTAAGAAAGAAAACAACGAAGAAATTACATACTTGTGAAAGACAAAACCAAAAGCTGTAATAGTGAAGCAATGCAACTGATTGGAAACAGTACTAAAGGGAGATAGAGAAAAGTTTTCACTTTGGTGAAAACAGTCCTTCTTTTTCAGTAGTCTTTCCAAAATAAATGTTTTGCTAAAACAAAACATTGATCAATGTACATAAGTAGTCTTGTGTGTATGCATGATTGAGAAACTGACCAATAATGATTGTGTCATAAACATGTGACACAACTTCTTGTCCAGTTTGAACAGGGTGATTTAGTGCCAATTTAGCTATGAAAGACAACATAGCAACCCAGGGGATTGAGGAAATCTTTCTCTGAAGTCCTGCAAGGGTCAGCTTGCTAGTCATATATGTAGCCTTACTCGTAACTCATGCAGTTGTGAATGCTTTGGACCTTATAAGGATTCATTATGCTTTTTAAAAAAGTCCATTTCAGTCCTATAATTTGATTAAGAATTCCAAATGCCCCCTGGAAGTATGGAGGTGCCAGATTAGGTGGTGTTGCCTGCAGAAGGGTGCTGTGGTCTTCTGTCTCTTGCAGTGAGAACACAAATGACTTGATTTCTCAAGTTATCCTGGGCCTGGACAGTAGTGCATTTGGATATATATGTCTTTCATTGAAAGTGTGGAATCAGTACTTCACCACACAAAACTATATGGTATAAATGTTACTGTTTTCCATAAGGCTCAATACACAATTTGGAACATTTGTTGGATGTACCTTGTTTTTCTTTTTTTTGGCTATTTTATTTTTGAATAGAACATGAATAGTGCATTTTCCCTCATATCCAATTCACACCCATCAGTATTGTTTGCCACACAACAAGCTGTCAATCTGGTAGGGGAAGGCACATGAACCCATTTACCACATCTTTTCAAGATGTAGCTCATGCAGTGTCAGCAGGTATGTAACACACTTAGAGCATAGTGCTGTCCACCACTTTCTGATGCATAAGTTCACAGAAGACTGTGACTGGCTACTGCCGACTGTACTTGACAGGACAGCAAGTATGCTGCCAAGCCTCTCTCCCAGTTTGCTCTCTTAGGCTCCTGATAGCTGTGGCATTCCCCATTATACGGCAAACAAGTTTCTGCTGCAACACTTAGGAGTTTGCTCAGTGTTTCAAGGAGCCTTGGACCTGCAAATAAAGTATGATGTCCCAGATCTGTTTAATGAAGACTCAATGTCATCTTTGTGCCTTAAAATAGAACTGCATAACATAGTATAAGAGCAATCATAACAAGTAGGACATAATTTATTAAAAGCTTTCATAATGCGTAATAATGGTGAAATGTATTCCATGGATGAGCTGATATGTAAAAGAGATAGCAAAGTCAGTCATGACATTTGTTCCACTTTAAAATTTTCTGATCCATTGAAATGCAACTTCTTAATGTCAAGGGTTACTTCCAAGATGTCAGGATGTCAAAGATAGGATTCCTCAAGATGTTTGTATGTACTTGTATGAAAATGTGAATTACATCCCATTGACATTTCTTATACAGGGGTTTTGTTACTTCTTCTCTGTGAGAAGGTCTAAGTTGTTATACTCATTTCTTACTTTGTCTCTGAATAGTTAGTATAGTTCGAACTGAACAAATGTATTGTATGTAAATATGTCTGTTCAAAATAAAATTTTAATATGAGAATCAATTAAATGCATTACAACAAATAATTCAAACAGTCTAGTAACTTCTGTGCAAATGTGAGCTGTCAAACATGTTTTTATTATTATTATTATTACAAAAGATTTTGCTCGCATTAAGTCATACTCAAGTGTGATTACAAACGCAGAATACCATTAAAATGATTCTGCATTATTTCTTGGGGGGGATCATACCTTGCAGATTGTAGAAATATAAGACAAAATACACATTTAACAGATTCAACAAAATCAGACACAGATCTGTATCTGCTGTGTCACGGGAACCATAATCTATGTGTTAAAAGAATAATTTTTCCAGTGAATCTTCCTCACATAAAACAGACATTATACTGACACCTATTGGCCAGGAATGTGATGTTTTAAACAGCTGCCTCCAAGTGGAGGAAGAACTCTTAAGGAGCATAATCTGGTTCATTTGAGGACTACAAAGCAATTTGATATAAATAAATTTTAGACTTTATAAAAATGTAATATTTAATAGATATTGTTTGCTACTTTTGTATACGGCATATTGCTTCCTTAAGTGAACTTATTCTCATAAATGTGGCAGAGCGGATCACTGAGTTAATGCCACCTACTACAGACAAGGAAAGGTCTATAACCATTCAGTCATTAGCAGATCTGTGGCATGTTAGTAGAAAAAAAACACTTCCAAGGCAACAGTTAAACCAATGTTCTCATCTGCAGAGGGAAATTTATTACAAGGCATTGTAGCCAACAGGCAAGACATAGAACTTTTTATGGTGAAACCTGCAGACCTTTGCTCAACTTATTTGGAAACCAACATGTGTCAGTGCAGCTTCTAACTGGTGTCACAAGAACCCTAATAGAAACGATCAAAACAAGTGCCTAACCCTAGGCAGAATCAACAGAAATCCAGAGTGGCTCAAATCATGTTTGTCTTTATTTATGTATATTTTTACTTATCTCCATGTTTATGTTCTTTTTCAGGTTGAGGTGCATATTTGTCCCAAAATGCATAAAATGTCCTCTGTGTAAAAAGAAAACAGATGCCAGCAAAACCATAACTCTAGAATCAGACCAGAGAAGTTGATTCTTGTGTGTGAGCAGTTATGCCCACAATAGACACTCTGCAATTCTATTAGATTAGAAGAGAACATCTGTCAAACTCCCTTACAGTATGAATTGTTTGGTATACTTGCGATGATGTAATCAGTGCCACCTGAAACCCTAAGGATTCATTAGTGAAATGTAGCTTCAGTGCATCACAATATAAATCTAAGTGATGGTTAATAAAACATAGATGCTCCTCATTCATTCTGAATAAACAACAATACAAATTAGTAGGAGACAGAGGGATGCTGGTGGCTTCAAGCAGGTCCTGCAGGTGCCACTTCTCACAGGGTTCCCTGTTGCTGAAGAACAATGTGAACATTTCTAAAAAGAATCGGTTGGACTACCAAACAGGAGGGTATATTCAGGATGTATTCCACCAAACACCAAAGAATAAAATAATTCTTATCAATGTGAATATTTTGCATTATAACATTTCACACAGGTCACAAAATTCACAATGTTCAAACATTACATGCTATTTCATCAGAATTTATGATGGTTTGTGTCCCAAGATATTATACTTATGGTCCATTCCAGCACTCATCTCAATAGATTAAAAGACAAGATCATCCACTTGAGTCCTTGGCCTGAAATTATTCTTCTTTGTATATCCATTTAGTGACAATTATATCTTCACAAGATGAGTCAACTAATTTAAAGTGCACATCCTACAAGCTACCTCTACACTGAAAGTGATTATGGAGCCCAAGCTGCTGCTTGGTTGTATACTATCAATCTGTGTCGATGTGTGCATGCTCCTATTCTCATTCAGCCATGGCAAGGTAATCCATACCGCTAACAGTGCAACTCTCCTATATGAGATCTTGAGTTAAATGGAACCTATAGAGAGTGAGAGTAGAGTAATGACATCCCTGATTAAATAAAATCAGTCTTTTGGTTTGTCAGTAATAGAGCTTTCAACAGCAATCTTGTCTCTACTTGAAATTACATTTGTATGAACATGTATCAATAATAATCAATAATAAAAAGAAATTTGATTTGGCAATCCAGTAAAAAAGGAACTCTTCTGAATGTTAAAGGGCCTCCTTTAAAAAAGTCTTCATTAGGTAGGATGAAGTCAAAATTGTGTATGGTGATAATGTACCACAAACAGCATAACAAATTTTCCATAAAAAGCAATAAACATAATATTTCCTTCTTTCAGGTAAACATTACAAATTTCATGCATCATTTAAAAATATAAATATTACAAAAAAAATCTTACAATACTCTTGCTTTAACTAAAATGCTCTTTGAAGAATGACTACTCTCTTCTCCAGCTGCCATTTCTGTGGAAACGCCCTGTGTATTCACAACAACAGCCATTCTCTTCAAGCTCTCATATCTTTTTTGACGCTCTGCCACAGCTTTACAGGCGTCAATGACATCGTCACTCTCAAAGTCTTCATAATCTCGCTGCAGTTCAGGGGCTTCGTCAATATGCCGTCGAGCCTCATCTTCCTGCGCTGCCTTCTGTTGTGCAATGCGCTTCTGGTCCTGAAGCTGCAGTGCCCAGTTCAGGTCCTCCTCCCACAGGCGGCGCGCCACTGGGTTCAAGTGAACTGCCATCTGGAAGGACCGCACAGCCTAGAATGGATGAAACCAGGCATGCACATGCGTACACACACACGCACGACCATCTGAGTAGGATGGTATACATATTTACAAAAAAATAAATTTTTCATGATTTCATAAACTTTTCTAGCCTTCCTTAAATACATTTCAACCCATATACACAGATGTGATACAAGTCAAAATGTCTTCTGTGCATGGTTCATAAAACCCTTGCTTGTATATGCTGTCTTTGTCAACAGATGTAGTCATCCGTTTTTAAATAATAACATTCAGGAATTCAGATTCTCAATTTAATGTTACATTGGGTTTTTATACATTGGATGACATTGAATAAAAAAAACTGGTGTGGTGTGGAAAGGCAGTAGGAAAGCCCATGGTCAACACGAGCGCAGAACTTATTGCCTCAATAACGTAATTAAGTCAGAAGGCGTAATCACACGAGATTAGACTTAGACTAACACATGAAACACGAAGGAATGACATGAATGCATCGATATTACACACACACGGCAGGGAAACTCAGACAATGTGTAACTACATATACAGATGATACAGGGCAACTTTAACAACACACATAGTCACATATATCAATAACAATATGTCAACACTACACAGATCTATATCGGAGCCGCGGGGGCTCATGGGAGCTAGCGTCGTCCCCCACCGATGCTACAATACTTTTGAGCCTTCTGTGGATAACAATAGGCACGCATCTTCAGGTTGACCACCTAAATGGCCCAATAGATTACTGTCACCTGTGAAGTGATATTCATTTACTTTTTTACATTTTTTAATAAGAAACGCTTTTCAGACAAACAAGCTATCCCTTCCAAGTCTTAAACTTGGATCTTTCACCCACAGGGTGAATATGTTCACCACAGGGATTTTCTTGAGATTGCGCCTGAGCACTTCCACCAAATATTATTAGGGAGAAAGCTAGCCGGCTATGGGCTAGAATCGTTCACCAAACATAAAGCAGATGCCACAATCGAGTGGCACAAGCCAAACTAAGTGCCACGATTTTGTGGCACATGCCGCTAGTTGCCATTTCCCAGTGACGTATTTTGTGGCCCATGCCACTAGATGTCACTTCCTGTTGCCACATGCCAAACAGGGACTGAACCCCCTCTCTCCAAATGGTTCTTTTAGAAAATTGGCAGAAAGACGCACCTCCCTATGACCTCTTAGATGTTTTGTGGCCAGATGCAGTTCGATTAGCTCTGAGTTTGTTTGCTCATCCTAAGTATCCCGGATGCTTTCCCGACCTGAATTTCAACCTGAACCTGAATTTCGACCCGAACCTGAATTTTAACTTGAATTTTTGCATACCTGAATGAATTTCACAGACTTTTTTTTCCAAGAAATAATGGTTTCAGGTTCTGGTGACATTGACATGAGGTTTATTTGAAGATTAGCTCAGACATACAGGAACATACAAGAGCTGTTGAAACATGGCATTAAGCTTTCCTGTGTGGTGGTTGATGTGATGCCTTTAAAGAAGGCAATGTGGTCATAATTTTTTATTAAAATACCTAAGAATCTGCAATAAGATGCTTGTGAAGAACTAGGTGGATAATTAACTCAGAATTCAAGCATATTAAATTACCGCTCCCAGTTAAATTTTCACCGATTCAATTACTGGTGCAAGGTTAAGGTTTACAAATGAAAGCAGTGCAAATTGAATTCTACCAATCTATTATGTTACAGCTGTGTGACTTCATAGTCCTGCACCCATCTCATTATGGATGACAACCTGAATCTGAATCCCAGCAAGACCAAGCTCCACATCCATGAAGTAATGAGTCATCTCGGGGATCATCTCTTTTGAGAACTCATTAATCACTCCTTTCAAGAATGCAAAAAACATTGATGTCTGTGTGTTATAAGATGTAATTCTCAGGTCATGTCACTCATGTAGGTTCCTCCCCTTCAACATTCTTAGAATATGCCATTTTCTATCTAGGGAGAAGAGCTTGTTCAGTCTTGTTTATCTTGACCACTGCAACTCACTTCTGGTGGCTCTTTCAATGTGAGCTTAAAGCCCTTTGTAGCTAATCCAACATGCTGCAGTCTCCCTGCAGTCTTCAGGTTAGAGAAATGAAGGAAATGCTTGTTCACTTCACTTTGTCTTCGTGTAGCTTCATATATCAGATTGTAAACTCCAGTGCTTGCATTCAATTCATGTAAAGGAGGAATTGGGAGGAAGCAGGCCATATTTTCTATATGATGGCAGTGGTCAGAACCCAGTCTGTACATTCCAGCTTTACATACAGTCCTTCAAGATTCATAAAACACAAACATCATGACTCTTCCCTGTCCTAGCACCCATTTGGTGGAAATACCTTTTGCTGGCTGTCCAAACTGCCAGTCACTTGCTGTCATCAAATATTGACTGAAGATTGAAAAGCAAGCTGAAAAGCACTTAACTTGAAATTTATGCCATAGGCCATATTAGAAAATGTATTCAATTACTGCATGCTGAACACATGCTTAAAATAAACTTCTTTCCCCAGTTAGTCACCTCAACATACCACACATTTTTCAAATGAGCAAACACTTTTGATGACAAAGGTCAGTTAGTTTACTCTGGTGCGCTCAGGGTTTGTCTTGTAAAAGGGAGGTTTCAAGTTTACTCTGAAGAGCTCAAGCACATTTACACACAGATGTAGAAGATATTTTCTAAGGTTCAGGGAGAAGGAGTCTTTCAATAGTCAACAGAAGATGGACTAAGACCTTGTACACAAACACTAGATTAAGTATCATTCCTTAAGAGTAGCCGGAATGTGCTGGAACCATGGATGTCGTATTTATCAAATAGTGAATCATAAGGAGAAACAAAAGAGCAGCTTGATGGCTTGAACCGACATATTTTACTCTTACTTAATCAATGAAAGGCCAGGGAGCAGGGCTTCCTTCTTTCCTGTGTCTGCTGTGCCTGATTTCCAAAAGTAGACATGTGATTCCCTATTCTAGACTACACTTTTGTGCCTGCTTGTCTAATGCATCTGGCAGAGGCCTTGAAGGGCTTGGTTATTAGCAAATTATTAGCTGTCTCAGTAAGAAAACCAAACACAGAGAGAGAGAGAGAGGTAAAGAATGAAGTGTGCAGAATTGAGAATGGGGAGCCACTGCCCCATTTTTTCACTGTGTTACTGTTAACTGCAACAGATACATGCTGACACAAAGTTGGTGGTAATTGAGTCATTTAAAAGTCATCTTAACGTTTGGCAGTTCACTTGATAAAAAAATTTTGAGTAATAAAAGTTAGTTTTGATTTCGAGTTCTTGTTGTGTGCTACAGATTCTCAGAATCTTTCACTTTAAATCCACTGAGCAAAAATGTAGTAAGTGTAACATTTGGCTTGGAATAACTTCAAGTTGTCAAGTTTATGTATTTTGTCAAAGTCCTAATATGAACAAACTCCATTAAAAAGGTTCTGCTTCACAAACTTGGATATCATTGTTTATGTTAGCATTGATATTTTCCTTTATTAACACTGCTGCCAGTGCAGGGACATACTAACTGCAGCAGTACATTTAATAAAGAAAGGGGGGAAAAAGAGGAACTGTGACTGGGCTGACACACAATTCAACATGACTCGACACGCTTATTTCAGAATAGAAAAGTATTTCATCTCCCTCCCCTCTCTGTAGGTGTGCAGCTTGTGCATGCGCAACACTTCAACCGTTCAGTTGAACACTTCAACACTTCAACTTGCAATCCTCCTTAAAATGTGAGGATTGCTGGGGGTGAGACATTGTTTATTCATGCATGTATGCACGTGAACACATACACCCATGTATCATTATACAAATGTACTTATTTGAGTTTACGATTAGTACATGTTCAAATGTTCTGTATGAAAATATTCTAAATGTTTCCATATGCAGAAACATGTTCTCAAGTGTTTAATAAAGATTGCTTCATTATTAAATCTGCATATGCAAATGTAAACTGATTAAAAAGGCATACTTGACTGATATTCAGAGCCTATTAACTTCAATTATGCCCATATGCTTAAATTTAAGTTTTTTCTTCTCCTCTGAAAAAGTGTTTCCTTGGCACAAGAAAAACATTAAAGGTCGCTATCATGGAAAATATAGCTATGGCCAAAATAATAATAATCTAGATAACTGTCAAGAGGAAGATTTTACATCTTCTCATTCTGAGTGACTAACACAATGCCAACAGGAACAAGAAAGACAAAAGGACAGGAAGAGAGACAGAAAGAAAAACATTACAGGGAGTGAGACTAACGAGATTCTCTCAAAATGTTTTATCCATCATATCTAACAACGAAATCCATTTCGTGGAGGACTGCTGTGTAGTAAAAAAAAAAAAAAAAAAAAAACCTTCTGCAAAGGCTATTTCTTCATTAAAGACGTAATAAAGAGAAGTTCAATATCAAATGTAAAAATATACAGCATACATTTTAATTATCCTCAGAGGTCTGATTAAAATCTTCAAACTGTATACCAGGTCATAGCTTCCCAAAAAGACTGGATTGCTCTAGAAATTTTAGCTAATTAAGAAGGCGTTTATGATTCTCTATTTACCGTCGGCACAGCAAATGTACTCAATGCAAGTACATAAACAAGTATAGTATATAATATTATATATTTGTACTGAGTGACTCATCAACATGTCATTCATTTTTTGTCACAGATAAGCACAGATAATGCAATTATTTGAGGTGACTGCATGATATGCTCTGACCGCAACTGACCTTAAGCATATGGTGTCTGAAGTTTGCTTCAGTTTTGCCCTGGAGCTTCAAGGCTAATGTGGCTAAGACATACTGAAAGGCTATGGACAAAAGGCAGACAAAATGCAGGTTTGGGAAGGCTAAAAGTTGAAGATCCTACCCTTGAAATAACCTCAAGTATATTTTCTTGGTTTTCTTGGTATTTACATGGTTCGGAACACACGCACAAGCTTGAACATCCTTTGCCAATGATCCCATTACTTTAATGTGTAGACACCATAGCATTTTTATTTTATTTTTATTTTTTTAAGTTCACTGGACAATAAATGGATGTAAATCCTAAGTGTTATATTATTATAGTTGTTTTTGTAATTTTCTTTTTATTGGGTTTTTCTGAAAATAAATAAACAAACAAGTGTGTTACTATAGTTTTATATGCATGCTATAATTAAATAATTATTCATTAAATTTAATGACCATGACAGACCTAGTATCTGAGCAGTTTGTTTTAAGGACACTCCCAGTCAAAAAAAGAAGCAATTTAAAAAAAAAAAAAAAAAAAAAAAGATTCCAACTTTTTTTGAAAAACGTTTTTGATGCCTAAGCTAGAAATGTTTCCCCAACATATCATAGAAATCATTTGAAATGATATAATTTATATATTTGCAATATAGCAGGAAAGAAGTACTTACCAATTCAACTTCACCAAGGTTTAGCTGAGCACGGCCCAAAGTCTGCCATGCCTCCCACCAGTTTGAGCGGAGTCTGACTGCAGTCTCTGCTGCCTGCACTGCAGGGAACACCTCATGAAGAACTGTCAGTACCTAGAAGATTACAGTCCAAAAATATGTAAGTTAGGTAAAATTGGCAGTCCCTGACATTGTCCCCGAGTGTGTGACTGTGTGTCTCTTCAAGTTCAATAAAAACAGTTGTCTGAGTGTCTGTGCATGAATGTGTGTGTGCTTGTATGCCCAGTGGTGGATGATGCTCTGTCACTAGGGTCTGTCCTCTGTCCCCTTCCTGCACCAAATTCAGTCCCCCAAACCTTAACAAGACACCAGTGCAACACAATGCAAACAAGAGAAAAAAAAACGGGTGAGACAAATAACAAATGAACATGCACACAAACACAAATATACCCACAAACACACACAGACGAACCCGGGAGAGGATTCAAGGGCGGATCGTAACAGGTACACTTTGGTATCTATGATGTACTCAGGAAAATTACCTTGTCTGTGTCATGGTAGGCCAGTAGCCTGTAAGGGCTATTATTAACTCTTTTGTTTATTCTACATGCTATTGCACGTTTCTATTTGTTTTGTGTGCTTATTTGTACCATGGACATTAAGGAGTTGATACTACAACCAACACGCCATATTGCCACCCCAGAGGTGTGTGGGGGAAACCCTGAACACTGCAATGGGTTCGTGGTGCAATGTGAATTGCATTTCACGTACCAACCTGAGATGCCCGTCCATGCTAAAGTCTCATTCATCACCTCGAGACTTATGGGGCGAGCCCATTCCTGAGGAGTGGCATTAGTGTCCGGTTCATTCCATCTACACCAGTCCTACCCTAGCTTCCTTGAAGAATTCAAGGAGATTTTTCATTACCCGCACCAGGGTAGAGTCCTTGCTACGCCTTAGACAAGGGACACGTAACGCTGCTGACTATGCTATGGAGATCCGTATGCTTGCAGGAGGTCACTTCACTTAATGAAATCATTCAGCTATTCATCACGTATGATCGCCTTCTGCAAGAAAGAGATGCACTTCCTCGCAGACTACAAGGTCTGTGAGACCTGAGACATCTACACCAGTTCCTGCCCCCGCACCCCCAGAGCCAACGCAGCTGGGTGGTGCCAGGTCTACTTCACCAGCACCATTCCAAGGCAGAGTTTTTTGCACCTGCCTTACCGTAGAGGTTATAGAGGTACAGTATCACATCGCTGCCACCCTTTTCCACCTAATGGACCAGTGAACCTCAGGGACCAGAGCTTTGGAGAGGATTTAGGACAGAGAAAGCCTACAGAACTCCAAGACATGTCTAAGCACTGGATGATGGACCTGTTTGCACTGCTTTCATCACACTCCCCAAGTTCACCTGGCAATACAACACACAGAATGTATTTCATTCATCATACTACCCAATCTCCTTTACCCGATCACCTTAGGCTTCACTTGACTTCAAACAACCCCATAATTTCATGGTCTACACACACCATCACGGGCTGGTCTCCCTTGTGTCATAGAGCTCACATCCAGCAGGCTGTGCCCGTCTGGTCCACCTCAGTTTAAAGCCCTGATGCGGAGAAGTCCTGATCTAAATACTTTAATTGGTTGCCTTAAAGTTTGCTGTGAGGCACAGCTCTCTGCCCACATAATTTCTTCCAAACGAAGGAAAATTCAGAAGAGAAACAGAATAAAGGAGCTTGGAGCAGACAGACTCAATTTCAGGCTTTTGGTCGGGTGCTTGCAATCTTTGAAAATGCTTGAAATTTTCCCAGTTTGCATTTTCCAGGTTTGTAAGGTGCTGGAATTTTGGCTAAAGTACTTGAAAATGCTTGAAATTAACTGCATGTTGTTTCACAACAAATAGCTATCTGACAATGGTTCGCTTGTATTAGGTTACAAATACAAGTGAGAAATGTCCCACCTTGTATTATTCCAGCAAGAAGCTTGAGAAAACGAAGACATTAAGATGCATTCTAAAAATAAAGTATCCTTAAATAAAATATATGCTATCTTAGCTAGCTACCGGAACAAATCCGAACCAAACTAGCATATATTTTAAGCATACTGTATATTAATACACCAACAAGCTTATGTAATACACTTATTCTTCTGCTATTACCGAACACAGGAGTTGTTTCCCAGCGTTTGTTATTGACCTTTCTGAACTTTGAGCGCAAAGTGCTCTTTTGTTTATTCTACAAGCTATTGCATGTTTCTCTTCATTTTGAGTTCTTATTTGTACCATGGACATTAAAAAGTTGATGCTGCCATCTACCTCGCCTGCTCCCTCAAAGCCTCTGTCACACACTGCTATCAGGTTTTTGATTCATCATTAGGTAATGTAGCCAATTCATCATTAGCTAATGTAGCTAATAAATCAACCACAACTGTATTTTTACATTTTACAGAGGTCTGTTCTAAATGTTGCCTTAAAATCAGGAAATGGCTTTAAATGGATTTAAAGTCTGTAAATGTAAATGGTGATGTAAAATCTGTCATGATATGCTTTTTCTGATTCAACAGGGTGTTGTCTGACAAAATAAACAATATTGAGCATATACATGGAAGTACTGAAGAGCTACACAGTATTTTCCACAAGGTATCCAAGGCCTCACCAAAGTGCCACGCCTTTATCCAAACGTGCCACACCCTTATCCAAGAAGTTGGCCACTATTCATCAAGAGCATGCAACATTTTTTTTTACTAAAACAAAAGTTCTAATACTGCTTATATTCTAATATTTAGTATGCATTCTCTTATTCACAACTGTTTATTCATACTCACAAATGCAACTGCGTCCTTCATAGCTCTTCTTAGCCGTTCTTAGCTAACTTCCGGTTTAGCATTCTACCCAAACAATTCGGCATAACTCCAGCTAAACTAAACATTTTCTTTTTCTATGATGTCCAAACGTATATGCAATCAAATTATTCACTAACAAAATAATGTACGACTGCTTCAGTTTCGCCAAACAGTCGATCGCATGTGCTCTGGAGAGTTTTATCTTAGTTTAGCTTAGCCTAGCTTAGGTCAGCATGTTTACTACCGAAATGGCTTGATGTGCTGCGCAATCACGAATCACGGCAAGTGATTCAGCTTCGAATGAGCTATTGGCTATTTGAACAGCTATCACTTTGAAGGCGTCAGCATGTCGCTTTTGCAGTTACTTGATAGCCCCCCCTCTCCCTTCCCCCTCTACACCTCGCCAGGCAGAGGTGTGAAAGGCTGTCATTCAAAACCACCACCGCCATCCAGACGAATAAAAACTACAGAATTCAAAAGTAAACAGATGTAGCTTTGCAATTGGAGAGCAGACTACTTAAAACAACGCTTCGATGTCACTGATGGGGCGAGAATTTTTTGTTGTTCTCAGCAAAGGAAAGGATTAGACGTTTGTATAAGATGTCGTGAGCAAGCAAATAAAGGTATTTACCAACATTCCATACGCTGTTTGTAAGTGTGATACTGATGCTTTCATAGTAAATGAATTTTAGGTGACAAAACATGGTCATCTTGCCGTAGACTTTTTAAAAGGACAATTTAAAGGGCGAGTCAAGTTGCACGTGTAAACAGGGTGTGTTCAGAACGGGATTTCTCGCGAACAGTTGCATGTAGATGGCTGAAAATCGGTATGCAGTAAGTTATACTAGTTCTAAAAAATACATTTAGTGTGAAATGCTTGTGTTTTAAGAACTTTCGATATCATTAGTTATTTTTATGCGGAAAACTGATTTTGCCCAGCGACGGGACCACTAGAGGGCGCAACTGCACAAAGAGGTTAAAGAAAAAACTATGACTATGACTTTAGCATAATGCAACTGTCAACAGGTCAAACTTTAACCTACTGATTCTATTAAGACAAATAACACTTCATAAATCCTCTCAAATAAATGCATTTGTTATAGCAGTACAAGAGTGAGAAAATGGGAAAAGGAAGAATACAGTAACTTAGTCATCCATCCATCCATTTTCTTCCGCTTATCCGGGTCTGGGTCGCGGGGGCAGTAGCCTAAGCAAAGAGGCCCAGGTTTCCCTCTCCCCAGCCACCTCTTCCAGCTCTTCTGGGGGGGATACCAAGGCGTTCCCAGGACAGCGGAGAGATATAATCTCTACAGCGTGTCCTGGGTCTTCCCCGGGGCCTCCTCCCAGTTGGACATGCCCAGAGCGCCTCCCTAGGCAGGCGCCCAGGTGGCATCCGAACCAGATGCCCGAACCACCTCAGCTGGCTCCTCTCTACATGGAGGAGCAGCGACTCTACTCCGAGCCCCTCCCGGATGACTGTGCTCTGTACCTTATCTCTAAGGGAGAGCCCAGACACCCTGCGGAGAAAACTCATTTCGGCCGCTTGTATTCGTGATCTTTCTTTCGGTCACTACCCAAAGCTCATGACCATAGGTAAGAGTCGGAACGTAGATTGACCAGTAAATTGAGAGCTTTGCCTTTTGGCTCAGCTCTCTCTTCACCACAACGGTCCGGTACAGCGACCGCAATACTGCAGCCGCAGCACCGATCCGCCTGTCAATCTCTCGTTCCATCCTTCCCTCACTCGTGAACAAGAACCCAAGATACTTAAACTCCGCCACTTGAGGCAAGGACTCACTCCCGACCCAGAGAGGGCACTCCACCTTTGTCCGACTGAGAACCATGGTCTCAGTTTTAGAGGTGCTGATTCTCATCCCGGCCGTCTCGCACTTTCGGCTGCAAACTGATCCAGCGAGCTGGAGGTCTTGGCCTGATGATGCCAACAGGACCACATCATCTGCCAAAAGAAGGCGTGGAATCCTGCGGCCACCAAACCGAACCCCCTCCGCCACTTGGCTACGCCGAGAAATTCTGTCCATAAAAGTTATGAACAGAATCGGTGACAAAGGGCAGCCTTGGCGGAGTCCAACTCCCACCGGAAACCAGTCTGACTTACTGCCGGCCATGCGAACCAAACTCCTGCTCCGTTTGTACAGGGACTGGATAGCCCATAGCAACGGGCCCCTTACCCTATACTCCCGGAGCACCCCCCAGAGGAATCCCAGAGGGACACGGTCTAATGCCTTTTCCAAATCCACAAAGCACATGTGGACTGGTTGAGCAAACTCCCATCCACCCTCCCCTGAGTTGCCTGACGGTTTGCCAGAACCTTCTCGGAGCTGATCGAAAGTCACTTTCCATGGTCTCACCAAACTCTTCCCACACCCTTCCCACAGCTCAGTCCATGTAATTTTCCAGCTTGTGACATTCTCGGGCGACTGGCTGACCTTTCTTTCAAAACCCTCCACAGTTGTGACTGGGATTTCATACATCAGCAGTGGCCAAAGGAGACAAGGCAGGATTTTGTGCTGATAGATCCAGACCTTGAACTTCCCAGGAAGTCCGGACTTGTCCACAGCTAAGAGCCACTGGTTGAGGTTGTCGCTGGTTGCTTGGCGAGCACTTGTGTCTTTCAGAACGCCAGTTAAGAGCTTTCCAAGGCTCTTCACTGGTTTTTCAGACACAGATGGAATGGTGATGTTTTTCAGACTGAATCGGAAGCGGTCTGTCACTTTCCCTTTCCTCAGGACCAAGGACCTGGACTTTCCAGGCTTGAAGCTCATTCTTGCCCACGTAATGAGTCGATCCAGACCTTGCAGGAGCCATCTACATCCAGACTCTGATGTTGTGGTAAGTAGGTTAATTAGTTTTTCTCCATTGGTTTGGCTCATTTCTTGAAACGGAGATGACATTCCCATTACTATAAGGTAAATTGGCTAAACAGACCTACAGTTCTTCGCAACACTTCACATAACCAGCAAAATGTCATATGTCTCCTAAAACGTTAATTCTTGCTTCAAAATGAAGTCCCTCTCCCATATAAATAGTCAGTACCATAAAAATGGCATAGATCCTTCTCAATTGCTTTGGCACATTTTCATTCATTTCATCCTCTTGTCAAAATAAACTGGACGGTGTAAAAAAAACAGTAACGCATCACAAATGCAATAGAGTAACATTCTGACTACTCTGTGTCACTCCCCTCTCTGTCCTGGTCACCCTCCTCATCTCACTGGCCATCCATCCGCTGCAGTCTGTTTGGCTATAAATTCTGATCAACATCTGATCTGTTCTTTAGCAATGCACCGTGGGAAGAAGCGTCGTGAATGCCTGAGCCATCCTCTACACTGATCGCCTGTTATATAATCACAGGCAGCATCCATCGCATTGAGGAGGGACCTCAGGTTCTGAGCATGATGTTCATACACTCTCCACCTCCAAGTGGAGAAAAAATCCTCAATAGGGTTAAGGAATGGAGAATATGGAGGTAGTGGGACATTATGCATCCTTGGATGCGTGTCGAACCATGCCCTGATGCGTGGGTCACGGTGAAAGCTGACATTGTCCCACACAACGACAAATTGGGGTAGGTGGGGCCCTTCGAGACCCCTCATTTTCTGGAACTAAATCCAGATACAAACGGTCCAGGAAATGGAGGAGTTTCTTAGTGTTGTTTGGGCCCAAGCTTGCCATGTGTGTGGCCTGTATATATACAGCAATGCCAGCATTCAAAAACACCTGTTAGGTAACTCAAAAAACTGATTTTCAATTTCTTAACTAATTTTGACAATTGAGCAGACTATTCTGCAGATTATGACTTATACGATGAAATTGTGCTGACATGTTTTGGAGAGAACAACCATTACACTGAGAACCAACCAATTGGGATAGATCAACAAGATGCATTCTTTTGGAAAATGTCCTAAATGTAGAATGATTGTGTTAAGTGTAGGCTACTTGTACATAACCATTTGCAAAGATGTACTAAGTGCTTGAGACATGTACAAAGCATTTGAGATGTGATGAAAGCAATGAGAAATGCCATTCTGTTGTGAGGAACCGCAAGTTAGTTTGGGGATTTGTCCATGTTATTTTGAGAATGTCATCTCAGTTTCAAGAAATTAGCCAAACCAATGGAGAAAACTGTAATATTTTTCTTCTATGCTAATAACTGACTGTGAGGCCTCTAGAAATTGGGGTAACACTAATTGTTGACTAACTAACGTGAAATAACACATTTGCATGTTATGTTACTATATTCTCATGTCAGTGCAAGTTGCTCTGAACAACGGCATCTGCTAAATGCTGTAAATGTGTTCACATGCAGTTTCCAATGTACCATGCGGTTTGTAACCTATAATGAATTGAACACCACTAAAATTAGTTGCATCACCTACAGGCAGGCAGGTTTGGTCTTTTAACACTATCCAATGCCATGCATTCACTCTAGTTTGTGACATGATTTGGGTGGAAAGCCATCAGTGAGCACTTATGACTGTGAACTTGCTGATGCTGCCAGTGGACGTGCCAATGCTGGTATCTACCTGAGGCCCAACATCTACATCTGAGTGACTGCTTAGCCTAGAAATAGAACTATACATAGAGACTGCTACTACCTGGGCCACCCAATGGAGGATGGGTTACCTTCTGAGTTTTGGCCCTCCCAAGGTAAAGCAGTTTTGTGACAAGAGAAAAAAAAAAACATGCTACATAAATAAAAGTGACTGACTGACTATGATGGTGTGCACTGGCTGTCTCTTTAATTCCCTTGCTGTTCATGACCAGCAGGTAACTCACTGCGTTTTTCCAATGACACAAGGCTTCCAATGAAACCAAGCTAAGCACTGCAAAGAAAGTATTTCAAGAATAGACTCAAGGAGGATGACGTTCTGATATGAAGACAGAGACAGGGAGTATGCTTATTGCTGCTGTTTGTACCAATTCTAGAACTAAAATAACTGGAACAGAACCCCCCAAGAGAAACATAAAAAGTACTGTACCATTATGAGTTTAATCAAGATGCGTCGCACAAAATCTGCACATTTTTATATGTAAAATATGTAATGTAAATTTAATGTGATGTGTTTTATAGGTATTTAGAATGTTGTCAAACCTGTGACTTCATTTCGTAAAGGTCAGCATCTTCATTCAGCTCAATGGCCTCATCCCATTTCTTGATGGCCTCCCAGTGTCTGAGAGAAACACACACAAACATTTTATATAGTGCCAAACATTTACAAAAAAGACATAAAAATGATAACACACACTTATACACAGATACATAGAATCCAACACTCACAATGAAGATATATCCGTATATTCGGTATATTTTTTCTTATAAAGTATTTTTACATAATTGATATGACTACTTAAATTTTATAATTGTCTGATTCACATTTAATAGTCACATAGGCAAAAATAACATTGCCTCAGCAGATTTTAAATGCCATAGAACCTTTTCCACAACTCCACCCACCCCGTCACAGACACATATGTCAACCACATTAACAAATGGCAAAAAGCTATGTGCACCTTACAAAATTAGTAAAATGTGGCAATAAAGAGTGTTCATAGTGGCATGCAATAGTGTTTCATCATGACTGTACCAGGATATTGAGTTTTGTTAGTATATGGTTGAAACAAGACACTCTCAAAAATGCCAATCCAGTAAAAGCCCAATACAAAAAAAAACTATGGACATCCACAACTGGTAAACACAAAGAAAAGGACACAGATTTAAGCCTTACAATGAACTAATTGTAAGGACATGGGTTGTACTGACGAGCTCAAGATCAGAATTTACCACCTTTACCACAAAGGTTTGTAAAACTTCCACTCTGCTAGGTCCTGGTCAACTGTAATAGCTTTTACTGTAAAATCAAATTATGTAAGGGCAACAACCATGCAACAGGGCTCCGGAGTACAGACAAGAGTGGCTTATCCTTTGTTGCATCACTGATCAAAGTTTCAAATTGCCTAGATGCAAGACAAGAACCATGTGCTGAGAGCTTCATGAAAAAGGTTTCCATCTCATACTGCATCTCACAAATTCTAGCTGCAGGAATACACAGAGAGTACACACAAGTCTTATGACAAGAATCAGAAATCTAGATTTAGCACTGAAACATTGTCAGGACATGAGCCACTATCATACTACTCTCCAGACGCACATCATTTCCTCATTACAATTAACTTACGTTTCTGAAAACCAAATTACAGAGTCATCGATGGCAACAAGCTTATTTCTGAGACCAAGTATTCAGTAATACACAAATATTGACCAAAGTGTGAGCAACCTGTTTCTACATTTGGCACAATAGAGATTGGGAGTAAGGTAGAAAACATATGCATATGAACTATTTGGTTGAGATAACCTTAAAAATCAAAACATAAGTTAAGTCAGAGTATGTTTCTAATTTATGTGCAGTGGAGAAAAGTGTTTGAAAGTCTGGCAGCGTTGGCTACTAAAAGCCCAACTCATTGTGTGTCTTACACTAACTGCAATTTGTTCCTGCTATACAAATTTACATGTATATGGTGACGTGAGTTTCTGGTGACTCAGCCACAAGTCTTTTCCTGCATGCTGTGGGTATAATAATACACGAGTGAAATCATGAAAAAAGGCAAACCTGTTTTTTAATCAGTCAAACCTATTCTTTACAGACTACAATCAACTTCAACAGGGTACTGGAGAACAGCTGAGCCAGATCTGTCCACATAACAGAGCTCTTTTTCACTCCAAAGCCGAGATATCATATGTGGACATTGTGAAATTAATTGAAGCTGCCCAGAGCACAATAATGCTTACAGCTAAAATCTGTCATTCCATTTGCAAATAAGCTTCACATTTGAGCTGACTGGAAGGTTCACATCAGAGGTGATTCATGCAGACATATTTAGCACATTTAGTGCTAAAACACTAAACCAAGGCTGTTGAAAAGCATGAGTTTTGCTTCACGTCAGTGTCACATTGTTCTCATTAAAGAACAACTTTATCACTTGCAGGAGTGACCGTATGGTCTCCAAATACCCTGCTGGAGACCCATGGTATCCTCAAAGTAATGAAAAGAATTGGCAATTTTTAACAAAACTCATACATGCCACATACTGTATATAGGTTTACATATAACCAGTGGTTTAGCACTTTTGTAAAGTAAAAGATTTGTGAGAAAGCTAAACTGGGCCAAGGATGTACTCAAATTTGCCCATTTAAAAAGATACCAGTTAATAAGTAAGCAGTTAAACCTGCTGTAATCAGTTTTGCAGTCCTGCTCACCTCTGCCAGTTACTGAAGGAATCTACCCTGTGACTTCACACACACACCTTCCATTTCTCCAAATCCTCTCCAATCCAAAGACATGCACACAAAAGATACCCTTCTATTAGCCAATTAACTGTCAGGCAGGGACTACCGTCTCCATTTAATGAGGTTTCCTGATGTTTAATACACCCCAGCGATGTTGAACCTTTAGTTGCTGTGAAAGTAATTCATTATTACACAGCAGCATCTTGTGTTTCATCCTTCAGTGATTTTATATAAATGATGGACTATAAGCCAGTCATATCTGAATCCCAGAAAGTTTTGAACAAATGTATCAAGTGCAACGGGCTCTCCTGCTCGAACATCCCAAATCACCTATCCAGATCTGCTCAAGAACTGTTACCATTTTCAAATCAGTCCAGTCTACTCTCTCTCTTTTCTTTATTATACTTCCATTGAATGCCCAGCATTTCTGTAGCAATGGACCATTATGTTTTCATAGAAAGGCAACTAGACAAAATTCCTCCAATGTTTTATTCTTTTCAAAACAACCTTTCACCTAGCCAAGAATACTTAATTTACTCATTTGCCTTATAGCCTAAAACCCGCTCAAACATTTTTAAGCAAGGGAATAAACATATCCTAAAGTAAATTATATATGCATAATCCTAGGTATATCATGGGATATACAGTGCCTTGCGAAAGTATTTGGCCCCCTTGAACTTTTCAACCGTTTGCCACATTTAGGCTTCAAACAAAGATATACAATTAAATTTTTTTGTGAAGAATCAACAAGTGGGACACAATCATGAAGTGGAATGAAATTTATTGTATGTGTCAAACTTTAACAAATAGAAAACTGAAAAGTGGGGCGTGCAATATTATTCGACCCCTTTACTTTCAGTGCAGCAAACTCACTCCAGAAGTTCAGTGAGGATCTGACTGATGATGAGAAATAGAATCCACCTGTGTGTAATTAAGTCTCCATATAAATGCACCTGCTCTGTGATAGTCTCAGGGTTCTGTTCAAAGCACAGAGAGCATCATGAAGACCAAGGAACACACCAGGCAGGTCCGAGATACTGTTGTGGAGAAGTTTAAAGTCGGATTTGGAAACAAAAAGATTTCCCAGGCTTTAAACATCCCAAGAAGCACTGTGCAAGCAATCATATTGAAATAGGAGTATCAGACCACTACAAATCTACCAAGACCCGGCCATCCCTCTAAACTTTCATCTCGAACAAGGAGAAGACTGATCAGAGATGCAGCCAAGAGGCCCATGATCACTCTGGATGAACTGCAGAGATTTACAGCTGAGGTAGGAGAGTCTGTCAATAGGACAACAATCAGTCGTACACTGCACAAATCTGGCCTTTATGGAAGAGTGGCAAGAAGAAAGCCATTTCTCAAAAATATCCATAAAAAGTCTCATTTAAAGTTTGCCACAAGCCACCTGGGAGACACACCAAACATGTGGAAGAAGGTGCTCTGGTCAGCTGAAACCAAAATCGATCCGTTTGGCCACAATGCAAAACGATATGTTTGGCGTAAAAGCAACACAGCTCATCACCCTGAACACGACATCCCCACTGCCAAACATGGTGGTGGAAGCATCATCATGGTTTGGGCCTGCTTTTCATCAGCAGGGACAGGGAAGATGGTCAAAATTGATGGGAAGATGGATGGGGCAAAATACAGGACCATTCTGGAAGAAAACCTGTTGGAGTCTGCAAAAGACCTGAGACTGGGACGGAGATTTATCTTCCAACAAGACAATGATCCAAAACATAAAGCCAAATCTACAATGGAATATTTCACAAATAAATGTATCCAGGTGTTGGAATGGCCAAGTCAAAGTCCAGACCTGAATCCAATCGAGAATCTGTGGAAAGAGCTGAAGACTGCTGTTCACAAACGGTCTCCCCCCAAGCGACTTGCAGCTGTAATTGCAGCAAAATATGGTGCTACAAAGTATTAACGCAAGGGGGCGAATATTGCACGCCCCACTTTTCAGTTTTTTATTTGTTAAAAAAATGTGACATGAAATGTGGCAAATTCCACATTCCAAAAGTCCAATACTTTCGCAATGTAAATTCTTCATCAACAAACCTGGTAATGGTAAGACAGTACCACTTAGCCATGCCCCCCCCCCCCAAAAAAAAGATCATTAGAAATAACTTTAGTCTGCTGAATGGCAAACTCGTAGCCTAAACATCCTGATCTCTCATTTCCCTATACAATGGAAAAACTAATAGAGCATTATAACGGAGTATTTCGATACCAGCATGTTTTAACTGACATGAAAATGAAATTGTATGAAATAAACATTAGATGGTTTATATTAGTTTATTTAAAGAAACAACCACACAAAAACCATACATTGCAATATAGGCTACTTGTTTAATATCTAACCTTCTAATACTGTTTAATAATGTTTTGCATTGTCTGCAATTGCAGGTTGGGCAAGATTTCTAAAAACCTACTAGTGTATAATCTCAACACTGTACAAGCACATTTGAATTTGTGTCCTTTTACACTATAAAGTGTAGTGATCCTAAACCAGAAAAACTACTCTGCATGTGCAGACCAACAGCACCATCTGTTGATTCACTTCAGATCTGGTCCACTATGGATCATTTTGTTCAACCACTTTAAACTGTGTTTTGATATAGTGGATGAAGCAGAGGCATCTGGTTAAGTAATGCAAACATACAAGGGACTATGAGGGATAAAGGCAACCTGTTTTTCCCTGTTGAATCTTGGAGCTCAGACCTGACATTAAAAAAAGCTGACTACCAAAACAGATTTTACTTTGCAGGAGATACTAAAAGGCACATTTTCCATCCATGGCAAGCTACTCAGGATGTGCACTTATGTACCCCCCGCACCCCAGTTCTCCATTTCCAGGAAGTCTTAAGTGGTAGTAAAGTTTTGCAAAATAAAGCACTCCTGCCAAAACTGATATCATAGTCATCTCCACATGAAAATTGCATTATGCTGGAATCATTTTAAATAGCTGAGGACATGCAAGTTTTTCCAGAGTCACATAAAACATACTCTCTCGCGCGCACACTCACCCTTTATTTGAAAATACTTTAAATTATTTATAATCTCACAAAATAATAGGTCCATCACCAGAATTCACAGTGAATTTAAATTTACATGAAAATGAATGTTCAAATTCAAGATTCCCAATGTCGCTCTATTTTAACACAGGTACAAGTCTAACACGACCAATCACACACCGGTGACAAGCGGCAGCCAATTGCGCACAGCATACTCTCTACCGGAATCCACAGCCCCCTGAGGTACTGAATTGAGTGCAGACTCTAGTGACATAGCAGTCATAAACTCAGGGAGAATGCCAATTTACCTAACCATGTTTTTGGATTGTGGGAGAAAACCAGAGACCCTGGAGGAAAGCCACACAGACACAAGATGAACATGGAAACTCCACTCAGATAGGGACTTGAACCCAAGACCCCAGTGCTGAGAGGCAAACCCACTGTGTTGCCCAATGCATCACTGCCATGCGAATATCCAACCATCACCCTCATAAGTCGATGCTATTGCTTAAAAAATTGTGTGAGATTAGTAATGGCTTTCTTGATGAAAGGAAAGCCATTAAGATATATTAGTAAAAATTTGCAGATATTCTAAGTGTTTTAATACATGTTCAGTTCCTCCAGTTTCATATGAATTTTACTTACAGACATTCTCCAGCTGCTGAAGTGCTGCATGTTCATAAGCTAACCTAAATGTTTAGAACTGAAACCAGCTAGGAAAAAGAAAAGAAGTAGAACAAAAAGAATATCTCTGCACTACTGTGCAACGTTTTCACTAAATAGTCACCAGGTACACCACGTTCACCCTGCAGGTACAACTTTATTGTGAACAAATGTATAACCACAGAACCACCAGGTATTTTTGGGTGCCAAGCTAGCAAAATCAAGACATGCAAGTACTATAGAAGAGATAAGAGAGGTGGCTTCCAATGGGTTACTGTCCAATTGACAGTTAGTGTACAGCACCCTCCATAATTGGCATCCCTAGTTAAAATGTGTTAAAAGCCTTAAAATAAAGATTGTTTTTATCACAGAAGCACAACCTGACACTGTAAAAAAAAATAGAAAAAAGCAACCTTCAACTCAATTGGGGAAAAAAAATAAATAAAAAAAATCCTGACTAACAATTATTTCCCATAAAATGACCTGTTCCACAATAATTGGCACACCTGGTGTTCATACTTGTTCAACCTCATTCTGCCAAGACAAGACAGCACTTAGTCTTCTCATATAACTCTTCACAAGATGGGAGAATACAGAAAGAGGGATCTTCGACCATTCCTCTTTGCACAACCTCTCTAAATCGTCCAGAGTCCTGGGTCTTCTCCTATGCACGCTCCTATTCAGCTCACCCCACAGGTTTTATATTGGGTTGGCGTTTGGGCACGGAGATGGCTATGAGAGAAGGTTGGTTTTGTGCCTTGTGAACCATTTTGAGTAGATTTGGCCACATGTTTAGGGTCATTATCTTGCTGAAAGACCCAGTGATGACTCATCTTCAGCTTTCGGACAGAGGCCACCGGATTCTGATTCACAATGTCCTGATATTTCAAAGAGTTCATGATCCCATGTATCCTTGCAAGGTTCCCATGTCCTTTGGAGGAAAAACAGCCCAACAGCTTCACCGACCCTCCCCCATGGGCATGAGGTGTTTTTCTGCGTACTCATCCTTGGTGTTAGGCCAGACCCACTTAGAGTTTTTTGGCAACAAACACTCTATGTTGGTCTCATCTGACCAAAGCGCACGGTCCCAGTTAAAATCCCAGTACCACCTGGCAAACTCCACCCTTTTACGCTTATAACTCAGAAAAGGCTTTCGCTGAGCATGCCTCCCAAACGGCTTGTTGGCATGTAGACAGCGCCTGATGGTTGTTTGGGAGACCTTGTAACGTTGTCATTTGATTCAATTCTAACAGTGAGGTTTGGAGAACTTTTTCTCTTACCATCCTTCTCACTGCGTGGTGGCATCTACTGTAGTAGACAAATGCATAAGCACATGCATACACACCCTTCTACACAACTACACACACATACCTGCCATTTTCAGCCAGTTGAACTCCCTCTTCCTTCATCCTCTTGCTCTTGGCAATGCAGTCCTCCAAAAGCACTTCTCGCTTGCGCTTGATTGCATGCAGCCAATCAATTCCCTCAAGCTCACCATTATCCTTCACCTTTTCTGCATCTGCTTCAAACTGCTGCACTGCTGCCTTAGAAACCCTCTCTCCGACTTTCCTCTTCCAACCAAATGAGGCCATCCTGTAAGATGACAATAAACGTACTGTTTCTATGGAAACCGTTTACTTAACTACAAACACATTCCATGCTTCTGGATTCTTGTAAATGTTCTTTAAAATGTCCGTTGTGAAAAGTGCTATATAAATAAAATTGAACTGAAGTGAATTATTAGGTCTTAGGGCACCCAAGAAGGTGTTTATTGGTATCTAAAAATACTAAGCCTGTTAAATTAACAAAAGCTTAATTTATAATTAAAAAACAGTAACTCTGAACATAATGGTCTGCAGTGATTAAATGCCAGGCGTAGGTGTCATTTCAACTTTTGGAAGATACTGCTCGCACCAGTGTGCACTGGAGGAGCAAAAAAGGGGCGAGTGTTGTAGCCATGTGTTGTATGACTGATTCAATACGGCATGACTCTGATGCAGACGACTAGCAAAATAGCTAAAAAAAAAAACTTTTAGTCCACGAGCTAGCTACGTTCCATGTTTTTTGCCGATTCAAAACAGGCATGTAACAAGTCAGATAACAAGGTAGTGGTAGCTAACTTAGTCGGCAAGCTAGTTAGCTAGCTAACCAAGTTCAACTGCGCCATAATTTAACTAAAACATTTAGCTAGCCATTTTCAGACCTCGACGAGTGGCTAATTACCTTCGCTATATAACTAGTTACTAATCATGCACAACCATGTATTTTAATAGTAATAGTATTTCATAGTAGTTACCTAGCTATCTAGCATACAATAATACGTTGATGCTTTTAGTGTTACTGTTGTCACCGCTCACACTGTAGACTGTATATACAGACTCACACCCTGCGCTAGCTAGATAGGCTAGCTGGCTACGGTTACGTGATTGGCGCAGTTTAACACAGGTAAGTTCAACAGGTAAGGACAGACAAAATCACAGTATCCGACAGACAAATTATTTCAGAAATTCAGTGGGTTCTTTTGATTTTGCATGCAATCCACATGTATATAGTCAGTTACTCACGTTAAACCGAGGCAAATAATGTCCAAAACTAGCACCGGAAGTACTAGCATATAGACAAACCCTCTTAAAGGCACACAACCAAAGGCAAATCCATGGTAATTAAGATAATACGAGTTGAGAATGTGTTCGCTAAAGGGGTGCGGGGTGCAAAAAGTAAGTACCTTTAGCCATCAGAGCCCTCGTAAAACATTTTATGTGAAGTAACTGTTCAAGAGGGAGCAATAATAACTAAGTTCCCTCTTTCCTGAAATAATATTAAATTTACATTTTGGTGTCATGACTATCAGCAAACCTCAAGAATAACAGGGTAATTCCTGCTATTCGGTGCCATTTGAGCTTATTAAGTTTCTATAAAAAAATGCAAAACGTTCCATGATTCTGGCTCTGTTCGAAAAAAATACTACATACTGTGTACTGCATACTGCACTCAGTATATACTGGATGCTGCATACTGGTCCTCGTAGTAGTATGCAGTACAGTTTCCAGTATGCGAAAAAGCAAAGAATACTACAGGGTCACGTGAACTTATAGCCACCAGAGATTAGCACTTCTTTTGAAGTCTCAAAATGTCTGACTATCGGTTTTTAGAAGATACCACGAGAGAAGGCGGAGAAGAAAGATTTTAACAGCTATCTTTATAGCGTTCAATTTGGAGGAGTTTAACATGAGTACAAAATATCTGCTAACTCAGACAGCTAAGAATATCCTACCACACATTTTTCCACAGGGCTAAATACCAGTAGCCTACAGTATTTTGCTATCAACTCGTTCTTGTCCAATATTGAAATTAAACGTTAATGCAGTTTGCTACACATATGTGAATCTAGTAACCTTTACAAACATAAGAATAAAATAAAGCTTATTTGAGAGACAATAATGAATTCAAGTAAGACAATTTCAAACACTAATTTATTGAAGATACATATTCTAAACATATAACAAATTCCTATTGTTTAACCCCTTCATACAGGTTGACAGAAGAGGACATTACTGTCATCTTAATGTCATTACACCTGTCCTCCGTCTGTACTTCAGTGGTGCAGAGTTGATAACAGACTTTCACCTGCCATGAGCTACTGTCAACTCCCTTGTCCATGCTCTCGAGGGGGAGTACCATCATGGCTGGGGAAAGGCCCTGGAGGTGGGCATGTTTCTTTATTGGCTCGCCAGTGCCACATCCTATCACGTGCTGTCTGAGGCATTTGATGTTCCCCGAACAACATGCATGATGCTGTCCACCGCACCCCTGAAGGGATTATGGCCATTTTCAAGAGAGTGGTCCATTTTCCATCTCCTGCTGAACTGGAGGACATCGGTGCAGGCTTCTGCCGTCTTGCTGGTTCACCTGCTTTCTCTCATGTGGCTGGCAGTACTGACTGCAGCTACATTTGGATAACGACACCTAAATTCTTTAAAGATGATTTCTTTAATAGAAAACTCTTTTATTCTATTCAGCTGCAGGCCATCTGTGACCATAGAGGCCATTTTCTGAATATTTTCACGGGCTTACCTGGCTCAGTGCCTGATGCTTGGGTCCTAAAGTGGAGCTTGGTCTATGTGCAGCAGCTCTACCCACCCAGGCTGGTGCATCATTGGAGATGGAGGTTATCCCTGTCTGGCTTCACCCATCTGCCTCATGACTCCATTTAGAGAGCCAGTACAGAATGCAGTGCAGGCCAGGTACAACCAACACCTTTTGAAGGCCAGGTCTGTGGTGGAGAGGGCATTTGGGATGATGGCGATCAATCTTTTTAAACGCTCTTGAGGGGAAAGAAGGGATTTTAAAGGTCCTGTACAGTAAATGATAATTTAAGCACTAAAAGTTACAAAATATTGTTTGTCACTAATGCACATATGTAAATATATAAAATCATCTTTTCACCATTGGTAATTGCTTGTTGTGCATTCTTGCACAACTTGTGTCTCACAAACGATGACCTCATGGAGCCTGCAGTGGATGAACCTGAAGATGTAGAAAATGAAAATAGATATGAAGATCAGCCAGAAGGAGCAGCTGTAACAGGATACAATCTCCGCCACCGACTGGCTGCTGCTCTATCTGCTCCTGAAGCTGCCATTGCATGACTATTAAACTGGTGAGGACTGGCCCCATTATCCTTTTACTGTGTTAAACTGGTGAGGACTGGCCCCATTATCCTTTTAGTGTGTTACATCCCTTGTTGATCTCACAATATGACTTCTCCTCATGGAGAGACACAGACTAATTCAAACTAATTACAAGGTTTTCTATTATTAGTCTTGCCTTGTTAATCTTATTCTTATTAATGTACTAATAATTTTGTTCCATCTACTAGGTTCACTGCTTTCTACCATCCTAGATTTATCTAAAGAACTCATCACTTTGTCTCTGCACTCTGCTTCTTACTCTTGCCCATCTCTTTATTCTTTTTCACCTTCCTCTTTTCTACCAGGCTGGATTCAAGCACATAAGTACCCCCTTTATGAATCTGGTTTCTTCCAGCTAAAAGGAAGTTTTCCTTATCACTGTTGCCTTAAGTACGCTTTAAATGTTTTTTTGAATAACAGTATGTAATGGGTAGTGGTGGACAGCAGGAGGCGAGGGTTTGGCATTAAGCTCTTTATTTTCCATTATTAACTTAAAGACTCAGGCTTAGAAGCAAATGGCAAATGAAAATACAAAAGGAAGGTAGTCCATATAATAACGCAGATCCGTAGGCTCCAGTGATGCTCTCGGGGTAGCAGAGGGCGCAGAGACGTCAGGGCAGCAGCTTCTCATCAGGCTTCAGGAATGTGCAGCACTGGACAGCAGGACCTGCGGGCTTATATGTGCGTGAGTGACAGTGCACAGGTGTTAATACTCCAGTGATTGTGACCGGGATAGTGCAGTATGATGAGGGGGTGTGCGCCGAACTAATAAGGGGGTGTGTCTGGTGCTCCGTATGCTTGTGGGTGCCCTCTGGTGGACTCCCTGCCGTCTCACCGTGACACAGTATACCAATAAACAATTTTGAACTGAATAGGTTTGACTCATTACTTTTTAGATTGCCAATCCAGAAATTTACTTCATCAATGGAAAATACGATTTTATCACCAGACATGCTTGTATAAAAGCCAGTACTTCACACTTAAAGCCAAACCTGCTTAACCTACTGAATATTGCATAACAGTCATATTTCAGTAACTTCCATGAACAAAGTAATTTCAATGTTACACCAATTTCACTTTATAATATTAATGACACAAAAAACTGTTTTAACAATTTATTCTTTTTCTATCAAATGCTTATAAAACTCAAACTTGTCCTCCCTTGCCTGACTTAAATTCTTCATCCACTCCTGCCTTTCCCTCTTCTCCTCCCTCTCTGTTTTCCCTCATTTGCCTTTCTTCCCATTCTCTCTGCTCTCTTTCCTGTCTTTCTTATCTCTCCTGATGGTCTTTTTCCTTCCTCTCCTCTCTCTCCAGTGCCTCTCTATCTCGTCTTTCCTCTCGCTCAATAAAAATTCTGTCCTCCTCCTCCCTCTCCTGCATAATTCTAAGGACACAGCCTGTCCGGCTCTTGTTTCCTCTTCAGTGGAGTGGATGGTGGTGTGTCTGTGGGCAACACAGAGGAGGTAGAGGCCACTGCCCATCCTGGTCCACTTGGACAGGAGGACGTATGGAAGGCCTCTGCCCTAGTGCCTCATCCATTAAAGGATACCACCTCCAGGATCCGGCAGTGGTCTCCCCTCCCTCTGTGCCAACTCCTGTCTTTGGGGCCTTCAACTCTGACATGTAACACAGTAATCCAAAATAGAATTAAAAATAATTATGCACATGTAAGCACAGATGGATTTTTACATGTCTCATTTTTTTTTACATGTCTCAAGTTTTTGGGAATGTGAGTGTAATATAGGCAACTGTTCTGTAAGGCAACTTACATTTACCCAAAGTGAACACATCAGTATGTGTCGCTAACACCATGTTCAATACATGGAATCAGTGTAAAATTTGTTTTGAAACACTTGTAACCCCAAAATCTAAAAAATATATCTAATCTAAAAAAAATCTAAAGTGTTCTGAATGCAGATATTTTAATATTTACATTTTCTAAAAGTTAAAATTTGCAATTTATTCTGCAAATGTATTTTAAATGAAGTTTTAATAAACAGGCATTATCTAAAAAAAAGATGTTGTATTTTAAGGCACAGCATAATTTCAGTATATTCCATATATATTCAAGGGGAATTTTAATGGAATTTGGTTCCATTCTTAAATGATTTAATTTTTCCAGTTCATTCCTTGTATGTAACTGCAAAGCTATGCATAATAATTCTTGTTTTCATTTAATCAATATAAAAAATCACAGGTAACAGAATGGACAGTGGAGAAACAGGGTGGACAGGACGTAACAGGGTGGACATCACACAATACATACATTTCATTAAAGAGAAGCAACTCATGTGATCTCTGTGTCTTCCTTGCATTACTTTCAGTGTTTCTTATTAAAATCTGGTGTTCCTGCATTCGCGTACAATCCACCATGCTCCAAGAGTTACAGGTCTTTTAATGGCCCAACAGATTAAGACACTCTGGTCTGTCAGGTGTTGGCTGAATGCAGACAGTAGCATGTACACACACACCCACTAGTGAACACTAGTCCTAGTTTACCCCTATGATATGACCCTGGACCATTTAAATGACTTTGAATATGGATTTGCCTATAATAAATCTCACTTTTCTCAGCCCATGTATCCGCCTCACTATATCGCTCTACAACTTAAACATCTATCTATCTATCTATCTATCTATTGATATATCATGGAAAAAATTATAATAATTCCATTCAAAAAGTTAAACTTTCATAGATTATGGGCCCACAATTCAGGGCCCACAATTTAAACAATTTCAAGTATTTGTTTATTTTTACATAATTTGGGTTTCCAACTCATAAAACCCACAAAAACAGGATTTCAAAAAATTTGAATACTGTGGAGAATTTAGACCGAACTACTTCTCAGTTTTTGCAGAAAAAAAGTAATTAGGATCACATCAAAACAATCAAAATATGGTACTTTCAAAATTATATGTCAATCTTCAATTTTTGGGGTCTTTATATATATATAATCCTTCATATAAATAATCCTTCAATTACCTGCATTATTTAGATCAAGGCTATTTACATGTCTGTGATAAAATCATCTAGTCAGAACTCTCACAGTACACATTATTTGTTTCTGGTGTCTTTTTTTTTTCAAGTTAATGCGCGAACATCAGTCAGGAGTGCGTCTGTTCGCCACAAGTGGACCTTTCTGCTTACCAAGCTGCATGGTCGTGTCTCTCAGGACTTTATTTTTTATTTTATTTATTTATTTTTTGGGGCCCACCTCCACCCCCCCATCTTTGGAGGACAACTTTATTTTTATATAAGAATCAAATGAAATACATTTCACATATAATTTAATACAGAACAATAGTGATGAAAATAATTGGGGTTAGGTGGACCATACAGGATAGTAGAGAAAAGAGGAGGAAAGAAAAGAGGGGGAGAGAAAGTAAGTAGGGAAAAAGACAGAAGGGCAGAAAGACCACAGCTAATGACCACTGCAATGGTTCATCAACTGCTGCTCCTGAAAGAAGAGCAGAAAGTGTGCCTAAGACATACAGCACAAATGACTGTGATGTGTGTGTATGTGTGAGTGTGTGTGTTTATGTAAGTGCACCCTAGGATAAATGTACGGAATGCACTTACTAGCGAGGGTAGAAAGCTGCGACAACCTTCCCCTAGAGGCTAGAGGCAGGCAGTGAGAGAGCGGCCGGGAGATGGAGACCCCGGACAGCACCCCTCCAACCACGGAGCGCAGGCCCAGGGGAACCAGAGGAAACAGAGCCATCCCCCCCGGGCCAGTAGCAAGGCCCCAGCACCCCACGCCCCCGAGAACCGCCCAACACCCAGCAGGGCCCATTTCCCGCCAAGGAGTTCCGAGCCGCCCCGGACCACAACCGCCCAGGGGAGCGGGCCAATCGCCATGCCGGAACACCAGGCCGGGCCCTGAAACCCCAAGGCGCCCCCTCTCTGGAGGCGAGAAGTGATCACAGAGGAGCAGCAGGGTGAGGACCGGGCACGACAAGCCCCAGACCCAGAACCAGCTGTCCTCACACATACACTCAATGTCATATATACATTCACTCCCATATATATATATCCCACACACGTTCACCTGCACACCTTCTCCCCCATATACACCCCCACACCTTTGTTCACACCCTTATACACTCCTACATACATATACACACCCCCTTATATACACCCTCTTTATGTGTCCACCCACTCACAACCATATATATATACACACCCACCCATATGGACCCTCACACATATATACACCTACACACACATGTACATCCACACAAATATATACACTCCCCCACACCTTCACCCATCTCCATATACATTCTAACGGACATATATACACCCACAAAAATACGTACACATTTACCTCAATACATGCACACACACACTCATATATACACCCCCCCTCCCAACACGTACATATTCATCCACCTATACAAAAAGGGACAAGGACAAAGACACACACTCATTCACCTTCACATCCCCTCCGGGGCGGGGGCAAATGGATGGCCCACCCAGGACCGGCAGCAGCTACAGGACGCCATTAGCCAAGCCCCCGCACCAATCTCTGCCCCGGCAGGGAGCAGGAAACGGGTGAGGGAAGTCCTTCCTTCCCCTCCACCCCCAGTGCAGCGTTGTGTGTAGTTGTTGGTGTATATGAATGTATAGTAGTGCGTGATACTATGATGCAGTTAAAATTGGGGGGACAGGTGCTGGGACAGATGTGGGCAAAGTCCCAGGCCACTGGTCAGTGTATATCCACACCGTAAAAACTGAGGGACAGACAGTGGTGAGGAGATGAGTGAGGCCATGTCAGTAGGCCCACATAGTCGACCTCTGGATAACATACCTGCCTTTTCCCCAACTCGTCTACTCAAAGAACTACTGCATAGTAATAGGGGTCACATAGATTCTCAAAACGGATGTTAAAATCACCAACTATAATCACCTTATCGGCTGATAGCACTATATGAGACAGGAAGTCTGAAAACTTCTGCAAGAACTCAGAGTATGAACCAGGGGGGCGGTAAATAGTAATTAACATAAACGACTGCGATGCTTTGTTGGTTGTTAAATTTGATACAGTGAGGATGAGATGTTCAAAAGAATTAAACTTAAAGCCGAATTTTTGAGAAATGTCTATATCGGAGTCATATATTGTGGCAACACCACCTCCTCGACCATTTGGACGGGGGTTATGAACATATCTATAGCCAGAGGGAGAAGCTTCGTTTAGGGCCATATAGTCGGGTCCAGGTTTCCGTCAAGCAGAGTATGCATATATTATGATCGGTAATCATTTCATTAACAAGCAATGCTTTTGATGACAGGAATCTAATATTTATCAGGGATCTAATATATATATATATATTGTCCTAGTTTCAGATTTAAACTACTCTCTAAGGGAGCATAATTGAATTTAACATTGATTGAATTTTGTCTACTAACTTCATGAGAGTTATTTTTTGGTACTCGAGGAACAGACACAGTCTCAATCCATTGTGATCTAGGTGATGTCTCTTTGCAGCTAGCAGACAGTCGGTTTAGCCTGTGTGTCTGCTTCCTGGCCTCGGCTCTGGTTTGTCAATCCCCATTAACAAGTCCTACACTACCACTAGTAAGCCTAGCAGATGTGCTACGGGGAAATGAGAGCAGCACCCTCCCAAGAAGGGTGAATGCCGTCTTGCTTCAAAAGGCCAGGTCTGCCCTCAAAACGCGTCCAATTCTCTATATAACCCACGTTGTTTTCTGAGCACCATTTAGACATCCAGCGGTGTAGCGCCCATAACCTGCTGTAGGTTTCAGCGCCACGCCGAATTGGAATGGGACCAGAGCATATTACAGCTTCTGACAGAATGTGGTGGGTCCTACGCATCTTCTTCTTCTTCTTCTTTCGGCAATTCCCGTTTAGGGGTCACCACAGCGGATCAAACTCCTCCATCTAGCCCTGTCCTGAGTGTCTTCCACTGACACACCCGCCACTCTCATATCCTCTACCACTGCATCCATAAACTTCCTCTTAGGTCTACCTCTCCTCCTCTTGCCAGGAAGTTCCATCCTCAAGACCCTCCTGCCAATATACGTCTCCTCTCTCCTCTGTACTTGTCCAAACCATCTCAATCTCGCTTCTCTAACCTTATCTCCAAAACAAGCTACATGTGCTGATCCTCTAATAAACTCATTTCTGATCCTATCCTTCCTCATCACTCCAAGTGAGAATCTCAACATCTTCATCTCAGACACCTCCATCTCCCTCACCTGTCTCTTTGTCAGTGCTACTGTCTCTAGTCCATACAACATAGCAGGTCTCACTACTGTCCTATAGATCTTACCTTTCATTATAGCCGACACCCTTCTATCACAGATCACCCCTGATACTTTGTGCCATCCACACCACCCTGCCTGCACTCTCTTCTTTACCTCTCTTTCACTTCCTCCATTACTCTGTACCTTCGACCCTAAGTAGGTAAATTCGTTGACCTTCACCAAATCAACTCCTTGTAACTGGACCTGTCCACCGTCTGCCCTCTCATTCACACACATGTACTCTGTTTTACTCCTGCTCACTTTCATTCCCCCATACACATATATGCACTGTCACTAAGGCTGCCTTTTTTCATTTACGTAATATCGCCAAGCTGAGACACTTACTTTCATTTCTCCTAGTTCCAAAAATTTGTAAGACTACAGCTGGAGGCAGAGCTTTCTCCTTTAAAGCCCCTCAATTATGGAATAGCCTTCCAGCCACAATCTGAGATTCTGACACAGTTCCAATCTTTAAATCTAGACTTAAGACTCATCTATTTAATCAAGCCTTCAGTTAATATTCCCCTAGTAAGGTGAGGGGCTCGGCTGCCCCCAGACGTTGAGATTTCTGGTAATCTGAGATGTTGATGCTGTCATCCAGCTGTGCGATGGCATCACTCTAGTTGTGACAACAACTTGACTGGAAAGCAATGTCTCAGTTAACCCTCATGACTGTGGTCACCTCTGAACCCCTCCCTTTAGTTATGCTGCTATAGATTAGCCTGCCAGAGCTACATGCTAATCACTAGCACATGAGCTAGCTATTTAAATCAATGGTGGTTAAATTGACATCCACACACTCAGTCTGTATTGTCCATGTTTTTGCATGCTTCTACCCAAGACGACTGCATGCAAGCACCTACAAGCACCTGGGAGATGGTCTGGCTTTCTGGCTCCTACCTGAGGCTCACCATCTGCACCAAAGGGACTGTGACTACTTGGCCGGGGAACAAGAACCTTATGCTACAACTGTAGAACCACATTTTGTCCACAAATACGGACTGGTGCTAACGGGCCGCCCAATGGAGGATGGGTTCCCTTTTGAGTCTTGGTCCTCCCAAGGTTTCTTCCTATATCCCCACCATCTTAGGGAGTTTTTCCTTGCCACTGTCACCTTTGGCTTGCTCATTAGGGATCTGGACCCATACAATTTGTAAAGCTGCTTTGTGACAACATGTGTTGTAAAAAGCGCTATATAAATAAATTTGACTTTGACTTTGACTTTAATAAAGAACCTCTGCTCTTTATAATGAACTCTTCTCTGATCTTAGGCTACATTCCCAAATCATTTAGACTTCCAGTCATTAAACCTGGTCTTAATCCCCATGAAGTGTATAGTATAGGTCAATGTAACAGAGCTCTCGTCCATTCCATGCTGTGAGCTATTGTACTGGACAGAAACACAAGACAACCTCAAAGTTTTAAAGACTCTTTTGTTGTTGCCCACGGGGCTGCGGTGGCGAACACCAGTTGGACCTTTTCAGGACTCTGAAAAACAAATAAACAACTGTGATTATCTTGCACTGTTCAGGGTGGCCAACTGATAGTGTAGAGGATTACTATAATCCTAAGTATTTATCCATGCATATTTAACTGTTTATTGGGGGTTTTGAAATTAGTTCAACTTACCTGTTTGTTCCAGCATGCTGGCAGCCTCTTGCAGGTCGGGGGATCTGACCCCAGGGAGTTGATGGGTTGTGTGGTCTTGGGGTTGTGCTGCAGGTGGAGTGTTCCATTTCCCATGCTTGAGCCAGGGGGGAGGACCTGCTTTCATGGTTCTGACAAGGGGTTAAGGTTCCAGCATGAATGTTTTAATATTAAATATTTTATATTCATACTAAAATATTGATTAAATAATAAAATTTTTGAGTTAAATTAAAATAGATAAATGTAATTGGAACTTGTACATTTTAAAACTTACCTGCCAATGTACCGGTGGGGTTTGTAAAAGGCAGAACTCTGTGATTAGGGGGAGAACTGGCTTGGGGTGCAGATGGGTTTTAGGGCCTGGTTGGTACGTGTGTATTGAGTTGATTAGGTTATTTTGACTTGTTTTCTTTTTTTCTTTTTGTTGCTTCCTTTGTTTATTAATTATTGTTGGGTTTGAAGGCACTCATCACCATGGACTTAATAAACGTGTGCATCGGAACTTTCAGTTCTTTTTCTCAGTTTTTTCAATCTCCACTCAGCTTTGCTGCAGCAGTCAATCTCTAATCTGTCCTTCATTTCCAAAGTTCTAGAGAAAGTTTATTTGCAATTTTTTGTAGACTGAACTCAAGTTATTTCAGTCTGGATTTGGACCCCACCACAGCACTGAATCCACGCTGGCTAAAGTAGTTAATGATCTCTGCAAAATCCTCTGCTAAAGGATACTATTTCTTTTCTTATACTCTTATACTCTTTAGTGCTATTTTCAAAACCATTGATCACAACATTCTACTGGATAGGCTGGAGACACTCATTGGCATAAGACGTCAAGCACTCTCCTGGTTCAAATCTTATCTGACAGAAGTAAAATTTGGTGTCCCACAAGGGCACAATCATTCATAGGCATGGTATCAGCTTTCATTGATATCCAGATGATACTCAGGTGTGTATATCTTCTAATCCATATGATGTCAATACTACTTCCAAATTTAAGAACTGCGTCCAGGAAATAAAAAAAACTGGATGAGGTCTATTTTTTTCTTCAAAATTCCAATTGGAGTGAGGTGTTGCTTCTTGGACCCAAAGCTGTAAGAAGCAATTAGTCTAATATTCCTCTTTATTCCTCTTTTCAGTAACACCTAGATTTACAGCAAAAAGCTTAATTGTCACTATCGATTCGGATCTTTCATTTGACGCACACATATGCGATGCCACTTAGTCTGCCTTTTCCCATTTACATAATATTGCCAAACTGAAACATTTTGTTTTCGTTATCAGGTGCAGAGAAACTGGTCCACGCTTTTGTCTCATCAGGATTGGACTACTGTAATAGTCTTTTAATAGCATGCTCAAAAAAGTCCCTAAAGAAACTCCAACTCGTAGAGAATGCAGCAACCGGAGTCCTAACTATGCCTAGAAAATTCAATCATATTAGTCCTACTCACTCTGCGTTGCACTGGCTTCTCGTTAAATGTTGAATTGATTTTAAAATTCTTTTGTTGGCCTGTAAAGGTTAAATGGTCTTGCCCCACAATATCGGAGTGAACTCATTGCACACCATAACCCAATCTTCAAATCTAAACTTAAGGAGCACCTGTTTAATCAAGCCTTCAGTTAATGTACCACATATGATGGTGTGGAGCTCGGGGGCCCCAAGTCATTGAGTCTTCTGGTAATCTGAGATGCTGATGCTGTCATCCACATATGTCATGTATTCACTCTAGTTGTGATAATGATTTGGGTGTAAAGCAATGGCTCAGTGGTCCCTCATGACTATGGTCACCTCCAGGCCCCTGGCACGTTTTGTAACGGTGGGCTCCGCCCCCCGCCCCTGTTTTGGTTTAGTCTTTTTCGTGTTCACGCCCAGTCTTCCATTTCCATGGTTTCCTTTCTGTGTTTTCCCGTCGTTGTGATTCCCGTCAGCTGTGTCTCATTTCAGTTTGTGTATTTATACTTCCTGGTTGGTTCTTGTCCTTTGTAGGTTATTGTCGCATGTCACGTTGTCATATGTCATGGTGTTAATGTTACGGTTGTGAATGTCTAGATACGTGTACTCTCTAGGTTAGGCTCTGTTCTCTATAGGTTTGTTTAAGTGTTAGGTCATTTAGCTCCGGTGTCGTCTATTTCCCTAGCTTCCTGGTTTGCGTCTCGTTTGTATGTTTCTGTTGTACTCGTATTCCGTAGTCGTGTCTCATGTTACTCTCTCTGTTCCCCCCTGTGTTCGTGCTTTACGGTGGTACAGTTTCCCCGCGTGTTCGTGTGTCTGTGTTATGGTTTTATGTTATGTTACTCGTTCATGGTTCACCCGTCTGTGTAGTTTATATCAATAGTTCGTGTTGTTCAGTCGTCTTAGTTCTCCTTGTAGTTGTGTGTTGTTTGGTTTACGTTACGTTATTGTATTATTAAATATATTTCTCATGTTCCCTCACGTTCGTTTGAGTCTCCGTTTTAGTTTTATGTAAATTACCTACGTGCTCCTGCGCCTGCGTCACACCCCGACAGCACCAGAAACTTGACACGTTTGCTATATAGATATATGGATGTTTAATTTGATGTTTACATATTTAACCTATTTTACATATTTAATATCTTGGTTACATTCTTCTCCAAAGATAATTCCATAAAAGCACCTAGAAAATGGCTTGCCAGTGGATGTGTCGATGCCATGAATGGATGTGCTAATGCCACCAGCAGATGCGTCGGATGGGCCAGTGCCCATGTCCACTTTGGAGGGACTGCTCGGCCTAGAAATAGAACTATAAATATGGACTAGCTGGGCTGCCCAATGGAGGATGGGTTCCCTTTTGAGACTGCCCTCCTAAAATGTCTTCCTAATCTCCACCTAGAGAGATCTTCCTTGCCACTTTCACCCCTGGCTTGCTCATTAGGGATCTGGACCCATGCTCTTGTAACGCTGCTTTGTGACAACATGTGTTGTAAAAAGCGCTATATAAATACATTTGACTTGACCTGACTTTTTAATATATAACATTATGACTAACAAATATATTATACTCTATATATTTTATATATTATACTGTCTTTTTATTATTATTTATATATTATATTGTCTTTATCTGCATGTCTATGTGTTTTTTTGTGCAGACATGCTTTGTGCAAACTGTCCACAAACCAAAGTCGAACAAACTGGGCTGACCTTTACATTTTCATCAGTGCTTTTGTTCTTACTACAGACATGCCTCTCTGAAGAAAAAACAAGCACTTTAATCTTAAAAGTGCACCTTGTCCTTAACAACCCATGCATGCAGAGCATTTTTTTTGCTGACTCTAAGACAAATAATCAGCTTTACTACATCAGGACAATGAATTATCCAGACAATGAATTAATCAGTGAAACAGTTAATTAATCAAATATTCCTTTAATATGTTTATAAATAATAACATACTATTATTACTGGGGTTCATGCGTAGTTTTGTTTTATACTGCACATTGGATTTAGCCAGTTTTGCTAGTTATTATATCAGAACATCCTACACAATATTAGGTCCAAACATTGTCTTTAAAATGTCTTCAGTATCATAATGGAATAACAACATTATAATAATTATATATGTCTTTGTGTATATGTATTGTCTTTTCATAATGTGATAATTTTGTCAATTCTTATCACCCAGTTTTCGTAAACTCCACTATGTTTTTAGAGGAACTCAAAACTCTGAACTTCAGTCAGACCCTGCAATATCCTTCCTAAATTGACAAATGCAAGCCCCCCCCCCCCTCCTAGATTTACTGTTCTGATTGGTTGAACTGACAGCACGCCCACTTAAAGTTCCCTTAAACTCCAGTAACAATATAATCCATCTTGTCTGTGTCCAATTTGTGATACAAATAACATTGCACCTCTACAAACCAAAACTCACAATGTCGGACCGAGGCGCCTTCGACACGAACGTTGTTACACTGACAAGGTTTGTCCTGGAAGAGGGTCGGAAGGCCAAGGGTACAGGGGAATTGACCACGCTGCTCAATTCCATGTGCACAGCCATCAAAGCTATCTCCTCTGCTGTCAGAAAAGCAGGAATTGCTAACTTGTAAGTGCCACTTATTATTTTTCTGGAACATGAAAACATACCTAGAAACATACCTAGAATACCTAGAATAACATAGAGTCAAATTAATCATATGCAATTAATATATCAAACAAGTGGTGACAATGATTAGGGTGCTTTTAACAGCTTTATACTTTTGGTTGCATGTTTAAATATATGTTACATGCAGTATTGCGATGAATTAATAGATTTTGTTTTTGTTTTATATTATTTGCAGTATTAGCTATCTTGAAACATGTTACATCAGTCAGTGTTGAGCAAGTCTTCTGATTACATTTTGCCACAAACTCTGTTACTGTTTAACACTTCTAGTTGTTCTATGGAGGTTATATATGCAGGAGAAAATGCAGTTCTGCAAGGCAATAAAGGTTTCTCTTACTGTCTGTGGTATTGTAGGAAACAGATGCAATACCCTGGTGTTAGCCAGCATTACCTTTTAATAGATATACAGTATAACGGAAGGGGTTCAAAACATTTGCTACGATTCATGATTAAGGCAGTCTACTACTACTTATCATTCATATTTTTATAAATGTTACAGGGACACACATTTGTACAGACATTCACACACTGAAAAATACACAGGCACATAAACCACACATGAAAGCTTTTAGATGTGAGAATGGAGATGTCCATATCCATGTTTGATCAAGGTATTAACCAGGCTAATTTCTTTTCAGAAAATGAAACAGATTCAGATAGACAATACGTTTTAGGTCCAGATATGAAATCTTCTGTACATCCCAGTATGTTCCTTGCTGATGAATAAAAAAATGGTAGAAGTAACTTTAAATGTTTCCTAGAAAATAATAATAAATCATTTGACTATTAAATAATCTTTAATAGTCAATAGTTAATAGTCAGGGTTACCACATATTACTTCAGAGTACTGAATAGACTATTGCCACTGTGCTGACATTTCAGTGGTATAGTGTCTTACAATGCTGATCGATTCACTCCATTGTGTAGAGCCTTTTTCTCAATTGCATGCAATACTGATAACTGTGATTAGACCTTTGTTTGATATCTCAAACAGGGGTCAAAGTCTTTGACCTTCTTTGACAGACTGAAATAAGAGTGTAGGTACAACAACAGTTTAGGGGTCAGCAGGACTTTGGTTTCCACTATATTGATTTTAGTGGCTAGTGTGTCACATTGTCTCTCCCTTTTTCTTTTGCTATATTTCTGTTATTATCCCTCATTGTCTCTCAGGTATGGCATTGCAGGTAGCACAAATGTAACAGGGGACCAAGTGAAGAAGCTTGATGTCTTGTCCAATGACCTGGTCATCAACATGATCAAGTCTTCCTTTACTTCTTGTGTGCTGGTTTCTGAGGAGAATGAAAAAGCCATTATTGTGGAGCCAGAAAGAAGGGTGTGTGTATGTGTGTGTTAAATCTGCTAAAAGATTATTCATGCATTTCATACTGTTCCATTTGTTTTGGGGTTGTTACATGCCAACTCACTTAGACCTTATAGTTCATGTCATGGATTGTCTTGGAACAAAATCATGTGATTTATTTTAAAGTCATAAAACATTGCAAAATCCTATACTTTTATTATATTTTATTAGTCCTATAGTTTTCTTCAAAATTTTTCTTTTAGTTATGAGTTTAGCAAATTGGAATTATTGTGACAATCGTGACTCAGAAGGCAGAGAAAGATCCATATGCCGATTAAGGTAAACAGTATATAATAAATGTAAATACAGAAAACGTGTACCAACGGGAAAATCCTGAGAGGTGGCAGGCAGTAGCACAAATGGGACAAGGCAAAGGGAGGCAGAGTCAAAAATATACCAGGCAGAGAGTTAAAAAAAACAGAAGAGACTAGGAACAACCAGGCAGACGTACACAAGGGCACAGGAGAAAATATCGGGGCAGAGCAAAAGTCAGCAACGAGTAGAATGAAACAGAGATAATACAGAACAAACAGCTTGGTATGCAACGCAAGGAGACAATACTTCGCAATGACGTGAGTCCTTAAGTAAGGTGGTTTGATTACTAATACAGTTCAGGTGCACATACAGATTTAATATATATAATAGATATAATAGAAATTATGTATTTTTAAGACAATCCATGATATGAACTGGGAGGTCTAGGTGAATTGAAATGGAATGATCCTTTAATTTAAAAATATCATTTGTGTACATTATCTTGGGATGATGTATAGCACATGCAGCAGTGACCTTCACCTTCTTTTTCTTCTAGGGTAAATATGTCATTTGTTTTGACCCTCTGGATGGCTCATCAAACATTGACTGTCTAGCCTCTATTGGAACTATTTTTGCCATTTACAGAAAGGTATTCTTTAAAGACTCTCCAAGCTACACTTTACTTTGGACACAAAGTTTAAACAGCATTCTGTCAGTAGTACATTACAAGTATAAGAATGTTTGAAAAAATGGCTAATTTGGGCAAATAGTTAACATTTGTAACATGCATGCTATATGTCATATTTAGTCATTATAATATTTAGAGTATTACAATGGTGCATATGTGTATGTTTCAGGACAATGACAGTGAACCCACAGAAAAGGATGCCTTGCAGCCTGGCAGAAACATTGTTGCTGCTGGTTATGCCCTCTATGGGAGTGCCACCATGCTAGTCCTCTCCACAGGAACAGGGGTCAATTGCTTCATGCTTGACCCAGTGAGTCGATTCTCTTTTCCTTTTGATTGTGTCAAGTACACCAAGAGCCACCTGCAGATCCCCAGGAATGTTGTCTAGACCAAAAATCAGCACTTCTGTTTAATCTTCATTTAACTAATTGAAGAAAATAGCAGTTCCTCCAGTCCCTTATGGCATCAATGGTTAAATTAAATAATCTACCTAAATCATTCCGATTAACAGAAAAGTACAGCTGTGTATCATCATTACTACAGCGCAGTAGTCCACCTTCAATGGAGACACGCAGATAATTTTTCATAGATTACAGTTTATACCTCTGGATCTGAAGAAGGGCTTCCCTGGAGACATGTAGGGAAGTACATCCAACTGAACGGGACACAACCAAACATACAGAGACTACAGTGTGCGCTGAACAATTGAAAGGCCAAGCTGTCTGAACACTTAGTCATAGAGGCAAATGAGCCCGTTTCCCTGAACGTTTATGTCTATTGGTTAAAGAGCTGCTTCAGCCTGTTTATAGAGTCTCCTCTACTGCCATGCTTTCTCTGGTGCTGTTTTCACTGGCCTAACTGCAACCAAGACACAAAATATCCAGTAGAACCGTGAACATCAGAAGTGGTTTGGGATAAACGTTTTCATATTTTCATATTTATTCCCATATCAGATAACACCTCAACATGAGCACGGGTACAAACTTTCCCGATGATAAGTAATGGCTGTATATACTTCACAAAGCAGTGACATAAATAGTGATGGCAAAAGTGGGGCTTTTGGGAAATCGAATCAAATGAACTAATTGATTCGGAAAATGATTCGATCTTGTGAGACGTTCGAATCATCACACGCCACAGTGACATCTAGTGGGCAACCAGGGCCTAAATCCACAACTTTTTCTAAACAGAAACAGAATTAATGTGTTTTTTTATGAAAAATGACATGAAATATTCCCCCATAGCGTATTGTGTCCCTAAATACATTTTAGTCATGAAAACATATCATTTTGGAGAGAACAGGGTTGTTTTAATGATGTCATTAAGATGTATTTTTCATTATGATACACTGTTAGTCAGTGGATTGATATAGCTGCCATTATTCATTTTACATTACAAGGTAGGGAAATGCATGTGTAATACTTTATTTATTAAACATTACAAGTAATCATTTTTTTTATTAAGAAACATGATCTGTTCCACAGTGCTTGGATTAAGACGGTTTCTTCTCTTGCTCAGAATTTCTCCATGTGAAAGCAAGCACTGTGGAAAGCAAGCACAGTTCTGAGATCAGAGAGTAGATTCATTTAGAAGCATTTGGGAGAACAAACATTCTGATCTCAGTCCAGCTGCTTGAACTTAAGTGCGGACTAAAACGCGCGAAAAGATTCTAAACGTTTCGAAACTGCGTGACGTAACGAAACCCATTTTTGGAACAGTCACGTGGCTTTCATCCTTTGATACGGACTTCGAAACAGTGTTTCGGAACACCGTGATTTAAATGAATCGATTCAGTTCGATTCCGCGTTTCGAGTTTGACATCACTAGACATAAACAATAAAAGCATACACAGAACATGTAAGGGAACCCCAAAGACATTGCCACACACCAGCACCATCTTTTAAATTATTATAGTATTTATACTATTTATAAATAAAACATTTTAAAACAAAGCTGTTTAACCCAACACATTTACCTCTCTCTAACAATTTGGTTTGAAATTAATAGTTTTCCTATATCTCATACCTCAAACCTTCTATTTCTAGGCCATTGGAGAGTTTATTTTGGTGGACCAGGATGTTAAGATTAAGAAGAAAGGAAAGATCTACAGTCTTAATGAAGGCTACGCTCAGCATTTTTATCCAGATATCACAGAATATCTGCAGAAGAAAAAATTCCCAGAGGTGAATCTAATTCAAATCTCAAATATATAAAACTGAGTAGCCCAAACTAGAGTGTTGTAATTCCTGTAAACTCTTGTGTAATTATGTCAAGTAGAAGTTACAGGAATGGATAAATACTGAAGTTATGTCCTAATGATTTTGTTTTTGTCTGCAGGATGGCTGTTCACCTTATGGAGGTCGCTATGTGGGATCAATGGTAGCTGATGTTCATAGGACACTGGTGTATGGGGGTATCTTCCTGTATCCAGCTAACATCAAAAGTCCAAATGGCAAGGTGAGGCAAATGTCAAGATGACAAGAAATAAAAATGAAAAGATCAAGTGTGATGTTCAAAAAACGATTCACAATTCACAAGGTCAAATGTTTGTAGGTACATACTTATGTTTCCTTTCACTTAAGGGTTAGTCACAATGTTTTTATGTGTTTCATTGACACTGTCTTATTTCTCTGATTGATGGGGCTGTAGCTGAGGCTGCTGTATGAGTGCAACCCTATGGCGTTTATCATGGAGCAGGCTGGAGGGATGGCCACCACAGGAGACAAAAATATACTGGATATCCATCCTGAAAACATTCACCAGAGGGTTCCTGTTGTGCTGGGTTCCCCTGATGACGTAAAGGAGTACATTTCAATTTATAAGAAGCATGCTAAGTGAGACATCCTTTTGATGGTCAGACATCACCCCCTAGCCACAGACCCCTCCACACTCTTTAAAAACCAGTGAAGTTAAGAGTCTGTAGGGTGTAATGCGAGTATTCGTTATATGTAGTTACCCCATTCCTCTTGAGCTTACGTCACCTTATGTATTTCATCTTTTTGTTAATCAGTGTGTGTGTGACAATCCTGGTCACATCAAGGACTTTTGACTATTCACATGCTGTGCTATAACACTGTGCATGAGGGATATATTGAATATTTTGGGGAAGAAAAAAGATTTAAAAAATTATGAACACATTGGTACAGGATAAAGTTACTTCATAATTTTCCTTACTTTGCTCAGCAGAGACATATTTTCTTTGTTGTTGGAAAGACCTAAAGATGTCAGTATTCTGTCACAGTTGCTGCTTTACATAGGTTGATTTTACAGATATACTTGGTGGATGAAAGTATTCAGGGGGTTGAAATACTTATACTTTATCCTTTTCTTTTTTTCTTTGGTGAAAATGTGCTGATATTTCAGAAATGGCAAAATTTCAGTATAAATCATAAAGTAAAAAAAAAGAAGAAAAACTATGAAAGGTAAATATCACTCCAAACTAGTTAATATACATACACAGCAAACATTTGCTACACCTATTCAACATCTGTAGCTAATAGGCTGTAAAACCCTTTATGCTATTTTAGACTCACTGGTTTTAAAAAATTTTGAGAATGAATTATTTAATTAAAATAATTCATTCTCTTTAATCCCAACACTGTTTTGGACATTTTATCCCACTAATTTGTGTATCAAGTGGGAATATTTTATAATATTATCTATAAATCAATTAAAAAATTTTACCACCACAGCTAATTTTTAATAATCTTGCCAATTTTAAAACTAGAGTTCGATTGAATATTATTGGGATATTGGATATTTCTGAAACTACCATAAATTTGAATAACTCAGAAAAATAAAATCAAATGCTAAATTCAAATGCTAAATTGTTTTAAATTTGAGTTTTTTTATAAACAATGTATATATGACGATGATTAAAGTAGAAAGATGTAATTTAACTTTTAATTGTTTTCTAGCTTTGAGTTGCATAAAACTCTCAGGCATTAGATACAAATAAAACATCAGGACCTGACAATCTGGATCTATTGTTTTTAAAGACATCAGATTCCAGCAGAATCTGGAAACTGGAAATCTAACTTGGTTCTTCCTATATTAAAAAGGAAGACTTAAAAAAAATGCTTTCAATGTTTTTTGAGCTAGCCACTAGGTTATCCTTTTGACGTGGTCTGCTCTGTGTTACAATATACTATAAGACCTGGTCACTGTAATATTCCAGACAAAAAAGGTTGCCAAGCAAAATACTGTGACACTGAAAAATGTTAAGATGGCTAAAGATAGATGTTTAACTAGATGCTTCTAATTCACACTTCTCAAATTCACAGCTTGAGAGCATCATTACACATCCACACAATGACTTGAATGTTTATTCAGGATCAAATGACTGACTCAGCATTATACTACCCACATTTTGGCTGATTATGAACCCTCTCAAATTGACTTCATGGACAAATAAAGGGATGGATGACACTGTTAAGACTTTAAATTGTTCTCTCAAATTGTACCTACATTTGCATGTCAGTGGCTTTAAGCTTTCCACAAGAGTTTTGCAACACTGAGCACCATGAGTTAGTCAAACCTGACGTTGCATACAGAAATAGTCCTTTCAAGTTTTCACACACGGATTCAACCTTTGTCAATCTACAAGACACTCCACATTGTGTATTAAAGCAAAAGCAGGTTATTTTAGAAGATTCATACTGATGGTAATTGTCTACCTACACTGTCTATCCTTTTATTTATCACTCCATCCTCCCACAAGTACTTAATTTTCAAGTTTAGGTCCCAAACTTCATGATAGGGCTCAACACCTGACCAAACTGCATTTTATAGTGATGAATCTCATCTATCCATCACTCAGCTGTTTTCCTCCTTTCATTCTCCAACTGACAATAAATTGTGCCAAAATAATGTATGTGTCAAGGTACAGCCCTTGGCCCCTCCCGGCAGGCGTGTCTGTATTAAGTTCATTTGCCAATTGTGATTTACACCCTAATCGGAATTTGTCTTCCACATTTACCCATCTGTGCAGTAAGAACAAACAAACACACTAGCGATCACTAGGGGGCTTTGGTATACATACAGTGGGATGCGAAAGTTTGGGCACCCTTGTTAATTTTCCTGATTTACCTTTATAAATCATTGAATGTTTGGATAAAAATATTCAGTTAAATATATCATATAGGGGACAAACACAGTGATATTTGAGAAGTGAAATTAAGTTTATATGATTTACAGAAAGTGTGCAATAATTGTCTAAACAAAAATAGGCAGGGGCATAAGTTTGGGCACCCAAAAAAAACCCATAACTAAATATTTAGTAGATCCTCCTTTCGCATAAATAACAGCCTCTAAACGTTTCCTATAGCTTTTAATGAGAGTCTGGATTGTGGCTGAATGAATTTTAGACCATCCTTCTTTACAAAACATCTCTAGTTCTCTAGGTTTCCAAGCATGGACAGCTCTCTTTAAGTGACACCACAGATTTTCAATAATATTCAGGTCTGGGGCCTGAGATGGCCATTCCAGAACGTTGTACTTGTTCCTCTGCATGAATGCCTTAGTAGTTTTTGAGCAGTGTTTAGAGGAATGGGGCAGGACAACGAGTTGATCTCCAGAACACACATTTATTGACAGATACTTGCTACAACTGTAGCAGATATGCAACATGTACTAAGTACACACAACAGACTCACACTGACTGACTCTAAACAAAGACGAGCATGGGACACTGCGTAAACGCACATTAAATAGACAAACTACACTCGAGACCCGAGTGATAACGAGACGAACCACAGGTGAGACCGATGAACACACTCACACAACCACACCCATGGAAATGTATATACGGACATAACTAGATGTAGACAACATGAACACATGCCCAAAGGGAGGGGTCCGGGGCTGTACCGTGACACAAGGTACTTGTAGCTGCTATGTGGCCTTCTGGTATATCAATCCTCTCAATTCTGGCCACCTTTCCCCTCCTTGCAACCATCTGAGCACACTTATCCAGTCCTAATGACACAAAGCAGCTTTCAAATCACATGGGTCCAGATCCCTAATGCCTAATGAGGAAGCTAGGGGTGACAGTACCAAGGAAAAGCTCTCTAGGTGGGATTAGGAAAAATATAGATCATATATGTTATAGACACTCACCGGCCACTTTATTAGGTAGACCTTGCTAGTACCGGGTTGGACTCCCTTTTACCTTCAGAACTGCCTTAATCCTTCGTAGATTCAACAAGGCACTGGAAACATTCCTCAGAGAGTCTGATCCATATTGACATGATAGCATCACGCAGTTGCTGCAGATTTGTCGGCTGCACATCCATGATGCGAATCTCCCGTTTCACCACGTCTCAAAGGTGCTCTATTGGATTGAAATCTAGTGACTGTGGAGGCCATTCGAGTACAGTGAACTCATTGTCGTGTTCAAGAAACCAGTCTGAGCTGATTCACGCTTTATGACATGACGCGGTATCCTGCTGGAAGTAGCCACTAGAAGATGGGTACACTGTGGTCATAAAGGGATGGACATGGTCAACAACAATACTCAGGTAGGCTGTGGTGTTGACACGATGCTCAATTGGTACTAATGAGCCCAAAGTGTGCCATGAAAATATCCCCCACACCATTGCACCACCACCACCAGCCTGAACCGTTGATACAAGGCAGGATGGATCCATGCTTTCATGTTATTGACACCAAATTCTGACCGTACCATCCGAATGTCGCAGCAGAAATCGAGACTCATCAGACCAGTCAACGTTTTTCTAATCTTCTATTGTCTAAAATTTCGGACCATTCTTTGTAAACCTTAGAGATGGTTGTGCGTGAAAATCCCAGTAGATCAGCAGTTTCTGAAATACTCAGACCAGCCCATCTGGCACCAACAACCATGCCACGTTCAAAGTCACTTAAATCACCTTTCTTACCCATTCTGATGCTTGGTTTGAAGTGCAGCAGATCGTCTTGGCCATGTCTACATGCCTAAATGCTTTGAGTTGCTGCCATGTGATTGGCTGATTTGACATTTGCGTTAATGAGCAGTTGGACAGGTGTACCTTATAAAGTGGCTGGTGAGTGTATATGTAGGTTATAGAATATGAACGAAAAATTTTAAAATCAATTCGATATTTAACCGGAAGCCAGTGCAATGCTGAGAGAGTAGGAGTAATATGATCGAATTTTCTAGCCCTAGTTAGCACTCTGGCTCTAGCATTTGTATGAGCTGGAAGAATGCGTTGTACGAAACCTATAGCAGGCGCTACATTGCTGAATGTCTAAATGGTAATCAGAAAGCAAAGTGGGTTATATAGATAACTTGACACGTTTTGAGGGCAGGTGTGGCCTTTGAAGCGGGACAGCATTCACCCCTCTTGGGAGGGTGCTGCTTGCATTTCTAGTAGTGTATCCACTAGGCCTAATAGTGATAGTGTAGGAGTAGTTAATGGGGATTGACAAACCAGAGCCGAGGCCAGGCAGCAGAAAAACAGGCTAAACCTACTGTCTGCAAGTTGCAAGGAGATGTCACCTAGGTTACACTGGATTGAAATGGTCTGTTCCTTGAGTATCAAAAAACAGTTCTCATAAAATTTGTAGACAAAATGTAATCAATGTTAAACTCAATAATGCTACTACTGAGAATCATTTCAATCTGAAATTAGGATTGCTAAATATAAGATACTTATCAACTAAAGCATTACTTGTTAATGAAATTTACTAACCATAAGCTATGCTTTGCTTTGACTAACCCGAAAACTGGACTCAACCGCACTCTGGCCCCAAACGAAGTGTCTCCCTCTGGCTATAGCTACATTCATAACCCCTGTCCAAATGGTTGGGGAGGTGGTGGCGTCACACTATATGACTCATATAAGTGGAGGTTCTAGACTATTTCACCAGGGGGGTGCAGTGTAGGGCCAGTGGTTATTTTAGAGGCCAGCCCACTGCCCCATAGACCCCCAGAGATGCTGAGCATCCGATGGACGGGACATAGCCCAGCATTTGTCCAATTACTCGTCTTGTTTCGCTGCACTCTTTGCTTCGGTATTAAACTCTGTTTAACACTGTTTAAAGTACTGTGAAGCTGCGGGAATGAGTGAGAGGAAAGCCGCGTCGTTACCAGTGATAAGAAGCTGATTCTGAACAAAAGCTCAGCGCATTGTACCGCATATTTAGTATATATTTGATCACTTATTTTTTGACATTTTAGTGGAAGCTGACCTTCCCTTGCAGTCTTAAAGCAGTCACCTCTGGTGTGCCATCTTGTCGCTGTGTGCTCGTTAAAGTGAAGAGACTCACGCACTCCTAATTTAGGGGGCCGTAGGGGGCGCCAAGCGTCTTGTGGGAGGGGCACTGGCCCCTGTCGGCCCCTACTAGAACCGCCAAAAATCAGGCTTCAAGTTTAATATTTTTGAATACCGCATTCTCACTGTGTCAAATTTATCATCAACCAACAAAGCGACATAGTCATTTATGTTAATTACTCTTTCCCACCCTCCAGGTTCCTATGGTTTTTGCAGGTGTTTTTGTACTTCCTGTGTAATATAGTGCTATCAATTGATGAGGTGATATATAGTATAGAACCAAAATTATGGAAATACAAGTCTGGAGGTGAATCAATATGTTGGTCCAACTGTCTACTTCAGTTTGAGCCCTGAATGATAATTTTCCGATATGTCAAATTTATTTATATAGCGCTTTTTACAACACATGTTGTCACAAAGCAGCTTTACAATCGTATGGGTCCAGATCTCTAATGAGCAAGCCAGAGGCAACAGTGGCAAGGAAAACTACCTTAGATGGCAGGAATTTAGGAAGAAAACTTGGGAGGACCAAGACTCAAAAGGGAACCCATCCTCCATTGGGTGGCCCACTAGCAGAAGTCCATATTTATAGTTCAAATATAGTTATAGTTATATTTCTAATTCCAGGCCAAGTAGTCACCTTCAATGCAAATGGTGAGCCTCAGGTAGGAGTTGGCATCAGCGCGTCCTCTTGCAGCAATGGCACATCCAACCATGGCATCGGCACATCCACTGGCAAGCTAGACCATCTCCTAGGTGCTTGTATCGAGTTGTCTTTTTTAGAAGCATGCAACCAAGATATAAAATACAGGTTGAGTATGTGAACATCACTTTAGGCAACCATAGATTTAAACAGTCATACATAGCACACGTGCCAGTGATTAGCATGTGGCTCTGGCAGGCTTATCTATTGCAGCATAACTAAGGGAGGGGCCTGGGGGTGACCACAGTCATGAGGACTCACTGAGACATTGCTTTCCACCCAAGTCATTGTCACAACAAAAGTGATTACATGACATGGCTGGATGACAGCATCAATATCTCAGGTTACCAGAAGACTCAATGACTGGAGGCCCCCAAGCTCCACACTTTCACAAGTAGAATACTAACTGAAGGCTTGTTTAAATAGGTGAGTCTTAAGTCTAGATTTAAAGATTGGAACTGTGTCAGAATCTCGGATTGGAGCTGGAAGGCTATTCCATAACTGAGGGGCTTGAAAGGAGAATGCTCTGCCTCCGGCTGTAGTCTTACTAATTTTTGGAACTAAGAGAAATCCTGCATTTTGGGAGCGCAGAAGGCGAGATGGGTTATAGTATGCAATAACTTCACTCAGATATTGTGGAGCAAGACCGTTTAATGCCTTATAGGTCAGCAGACGAATTTTAAAATCAATTCGATATTTAACCGGAAGCCAGTGTAATGCAGAGAGAGTAGGACTAATATGATCAAATTTTCTAGCCCTAGTTAGGACTCTAGCTGCAGCATTCTGTACAAGTTTGAGTTTCTTTAGGGACTGTTTAGAGCATCCAATTAGAAGGCCATTACAGTAGTCCAATCTTGATGAGACAAAAGTATGGACCAGCTTCTCTGCATCAGCTAATGAAAGTATATGTCTCAGCTTGGCGATATTACGTAAATGGAAATAGGCAGCCTTAGTGACATTGCATATATGTGTATCAAATGAAAGATCCGAATCAATAGTGACACCTAAGCTTTTTGCGGAAGATTTAGGTGTAACTGAAAAGCCATCTAAGGTGAGAGGAATATCAGACCAATTGCTTCTAGCAGCTTTTGGTCCAAGAAGCAACACCTCAGTCTTATCGGAATTTAGAAGCATCCAGTTTTTTATGTCCTGGACGCAGTTCTCAATTTTGGGAGTAGTATTGACATCATCCGGATTAGAGGATATATACAACTGAGTATCATCTGCGTAGCAATGGAAGCTAATACCATGCCTACGAATGATTGTGCCCAGCAGTAGCATATACAATGAGAATAATATGGGGCCCAATACAGATCCTTGAGGGACACCATATTTTACCTTTGTACATTCTGAACATTTATTATTTACAAGTACAAATTTGTAACGATCTGTCAGGTAGGATCTGACATGATATGTACAACTTCAGATAACTGTTAAAGTGTACTAGTACAAAACTCTCAAAAATGTCTCAAAACGGGCTGAAAATGGCCTCTGCAAAAGGAAAATCCAACACCTGTTACTCATTCTTCTCACCCCTTAAATGCCTATAGGTCCTGCCATTCAGTGCTGTGCATTCCTTGAACCTAGCCTGAGCGAGCTGGGCGTGCTTAATGGATTTATCTCGTCTATGTCACTCCTCATCCAAGCTGAGTTGACTGTGATTAGCACTTATGCGCTTATAGTTATACTGCTGCGCATTGTGATTTTTTCTTTCGTTTCGTGTTGTGCTGTGCATGCCTTCTGTTGGTGAGAATGGACATTAAAGAGTTTACAGCCCAACCCTTGCCACCTGCTGCTTCTGCCTCCACGTCACAGTAACTTTATTGACAATAAGTGAATTGTGAAAATATAGAAAATTGTGTTCAAAAACAATTTGATTGCCTCCATAGAGAAACATAACCATATTCATTTAATTATATCTATTACTATAAAATCAGATGAACTTGCTTATCCACATATTTATGCCAAATTAAAACATACAATTACAATTTGTTATTTCTGATTAAATGCTAAGTAAAATGGTGCCATTAAAATAATAACATTGTGTTATGTTTCCTTCATTTTAAAAATAATTTGATGGTGAATGATAAATCACAATTATAAATTACTTTTTACATAAATTCATGTTTGAATCTGAGATCAGCTGTTCAAATGGCCATCCAGCAGTCCTGTTAAAAGTTCAAAAGTTGCCATTTATCCAAGTTAAAGTAACCTGCTTGTGTAACCAGCAGTGCACTCACGTAACCAATTTCGTAAAGCCACTCCAGGAACGGCATTCCCCAGTTATACACATTCCCTAGTGGTACACAACTCTGAGCATTTAAAAAACAAGACAAAAAGCCCACTTTAATACATTTTAATTAATTGCTTGTATACTTCTATAAACACATGAAGCAAGCACTTAAAGAGGAAAGAAAAACTGAAATGCAATAGCCACACAGTTTTAAAACCAAATCTTTAAAACCAAATCCAAATAATTGGCCTCATAGATTTACAAACAACACCTAAGAGTAAATAAAAACTTAAAAATTTAAATGCTTTTTAAATAAATAAAGACCGCATTGTTTAACTTTTGGTCCATTAGCTCTTGAAGCTGCACTCATGATCCCTTCAGCATGGCAAGAACATTCCGGAAACAGTTCCGCAGCTTCTACATCAAGGGATAGCTGGCTGATGTTGCAATGCCACAATGGTTATTCTGATCTTTGGCCATGTAGATGTAACCTTTGTTACCCCACTTCTCACTCCAGCTGATCAAATAGAAAATGGAAGTGGGGAGGGGGTTCCATGATTAGTCATGCTCATTTTAAATTATCTATTAGAATTTGAGGAAACAAAATCAAAATAACAGCATATTGCTTCTCTAGCATGTTCTAAAGACAATGTTTGGTAAGATCCCAGTCTTCAGACCAGAACTTCAAGCATAAAATATTTAAAGATTTTTACTATATACCTGTTCTTCACAATCCAGTACTTCTTTCCATCATCATCTCCTTCATAGCCATATCCAACCACCAGAACACCATGATCCAGTTCCTCAGTACTGCATTCCTTCTCATAGTAGATCCCTACAGAAACCAAGCAAAATATTATAAAAAGTATAAATTAAATAATATAAAAATAAATATTGTTAAAAGTATTACATAATGTTTTATAGGAAGTAGTAAATATTAATTTACATTGAAATGGACCAAAACTTCAAAGCAAAACCAAAGATCTTTGTCTCTTAAAACCTCTGAAGCTGCATTATACTTTTATGAGACTCACCAGAATGGTAGAATTGGAATGATTCATGACCAGCATCAATAGCAACTGCCACAGGGCCCACTGCAGCAACAGCCTTCATTAAAGCTTGCTCCTTACCACTTGGGATATCCACATAGCCAGTGTCATTAGCAGCATTAAATTGAGGGTTATAATGACATGACTGGCCATCCTATAAGCACACAACAGAAGCATAAGTAAACCCAACTGGGCTCAAAATGCATATGTTATAAGAACATTTCACACACAATTATTACTTCATACATTTGCCTCAGTTAAACGGTCTCTTTGGATCTCTCTTTCTCTCTGCCCAATCATCCAGAAAGACATTTTTCCTTACTTTTGCAAGGTAAGGGTAAGATGCCTCTGAATCAATACCATTGTTGTCCTGGACATATTGGAAGCCCTGATCCATGTGGCCTCCATCACAGCCATGGTTTCCCTCAGGCCAAGAGCAGTCCATCAGGTTCTGTTCGCTCAGGGAGACTAGCTTGCCTGTTTTACGAAAGTGCTGGCCCTCCAAAGCACCTGTAGTACTGAAGGCCCAGCATGAACCACACTGCACCTGAGATTGCAAAAGGTAAACACAGAAGAGATTCATACTCCAGAACACTTTTTCATGTTCTCACACAGTATCTGTAATTGCCTACTTTGGATATTAATAAACACAGACATGTTTGTACATATGTACATGGAAGAACTGGTAGAGTACTGGAATTCCAATGGTTTTAAATAAAAAAAGGGGGGGACGTTACTTGGTCTTTCACTCGTGTGACATAGCCTTTATTCCTCCAGTCCACCTGCCTGGGGACCTTCAGCATATTGGGCTCTATGAACAGTGATCCTTTGGATTTTCTGTTCAGACTGTGCTTGTAGCCATTCATCATCTGCCTGAACTCTTCATTGGTCTGAGGGAAGAAATTATGATAGATAAATGAATAATGTCAAGTACACTCCCTAAGAGTAATCTCAGAGATCCTGCTCAGAAACGCTTTAATTTAGGATAATAATTTTAGATTAAGCGATTTAACCCCTTACCATATCACCAAAATGATTCATCCCCAGGCGGTAGGTGTGCCTGCCCAAAGAGTACTCAAGATTGTGCAGGTCAATTTTTTTGAAGTTCTTTTCCCAAACCATCCTTCTCCAGATTTCCTCTTTCTGCAGGGAGGAGATATAGCTCAGCATAACCACATCTACATCCCTTTATCTAAAACATAACCTTTCAACATTAAGTCCAGTCTTTTTACTGATGGATAGATTGAACCTTAATACATTTATATTGCTCTAGGTTGACAAAAGGCTTCTATGACAAAACTGAACATAAACACCTAAACAGTACGTAAAACACCTAGTACCACAGAAGTGAGATTTGTTTACAAATTGAGACCTGTTTACAAATTGTAACCAATACTGAGACCTAGATAGACCATCTGTTTCAATTCAGTGTTCTTTTCCACTCACACCTACCTCATGGTAGTTTTTATTGTGCCAAGATTTCCAGAATTGCCAGTTGTTGTCCAGTTGCCGATCCAGAATAAGTCCTGTAATCCCGGTGCCCACGCACAGACTAAGCACAGATACCACGAACAACATCATGGCTACACTGTTGGTATGGTGACAAGGAGACAAAAACTAAAGAATTTGCAATGCCAATACATATGCTATTCCAATATCGGCCTGCGGTGGTTCAGAGAAACGCAATCAATAGAACACAAACAAATCTGCCCAAAAGGTATGAATTTCCAACAGGAGATACAAAGATAGAAGCAACAGACGTTCAAGATGACAAGCTGAACGTAATGTAATCCTTAAAGTCTATATGCAAAGCATTTCATAATAAATCCTGACAAGCAGAAAGAAATTATCATAGACAGAAGTGATTGACCAACAGATAAACACGTTTACAGGGATAGCGGTTTTTCAAGCAATCGTATTGAATCTGCAGTGGTCTAGACAATTACACTCACAAACTATGAAAATTAGAACAAATATTGCCATGCACATCAAATAAAGATTGTGACAATTTGAAGAGTAAATTTTAAATAAGCTAATCTTTGCAATTGTTGGGTTTTTATTGGTTTTAATAAAAACAAACAAAATATAACATACCAGTCATAAGGTCTTAAGAAATGAGATCAGACCTTCTAGAAAACAGCCATCTGTGTTTCAAAAATTGTAAATCTAAGTGTGTGAAGAAACAACAAATATTGTTAGGTGTATTAATTTACCTACGTTCTAGATCAGGTCCAAAAAGCCAATCGGTAGTTTTCAGAGCATCCCAACTTTATTTAGCTTTGTTGGAGTGAAGAGCATTTCTTATTGGCAGCTGGGGAGGTGCCTCTTTTAAGCCACACCCTTGAATAAACATTTCTAAGCATTTGGTTCTCTTGCACCTGACCCAATTATTGACCCATGACAAAATATTAAATGTAAGGATCGCTTTAATAACCTCAAGTCATTAAAAGTGCCCTTACGATGTGCTGAGAAAATAGATGCAAGAATGGTTCATGACAGCATATTGTTTTATTCTAACCAGGCTCGATGCAGCAAACACAGCACTCCTTGGCGTTGTTTCAGTTCCTGATGTGTCTTTCAATTTCAGGTAAAGCATGCATGAACAACTTCAAAGAGTTTCGCTTTATCGACTGTAGGACATGACTTTAATAATCTTAACATTGGTATACTGTGCAGACATATGCCCTAATTCATTAAAGTGTTAAAAAATTCTAACAAAGACTATACTAAGCTGTTTTACTCACGAGTATACAGAATAAAGACTAATGTTACAGTTCATATATCAAACTTGCTTCATGTAATCAATACCTTCCGTTTATGAAAAGTTAGGTGGGTTTTATTTCTGTAACAACAAAAGGTTTATATTTGTGATCTTAATGTAATCTTGGGTCATTTGTTTTAGTTTCTCAACTCATGAAAAGCAAAATACTGTCAGCCTACAGTCTACTGACCCACAAGTCAAATAATTGTAGATTCTATATCAATTATTTAAGATTAACATAGGTGTAGTGAATGATCAGATATTATTACAAGACTGAAAACAGACAGTGGCTAGAAAAGAAATGTAAAAAAAAACAAAATAAATCATGACAAAATATTTTCCACATTTTGTCATCCTAAAAAGAAATAAAAAACAGCAACCTTACAATAACACGTACGTGTTCCATGTGGGTTTATTAAATTCTGCTTTAACAAAACAATCTGGTTTTTTTTTGGTGTTGTTTTTCAACATTGTTGTGTTCCATGTGGGTTTATTAAATCTACTTTTGGTGTTGTTTTTCAACATTGAAATAACACAAATATAAAAAATGTGCAACCAATATTTAACAAAAGATTTAACAACAATATTTTTTTATTAAATACTGCCAGCCTACAGTCTACTGACCCACAAGTCAAATAATTGTACATTCTATATCAATTATTTAAGATTAACATAGGTGTAGTGAATGATCAGATATTATTACAAGACTGAAAACAGACAGTGGCTAGAAAAGAAATGTAAAAAAACAAAATAAATCATGACAAAATATTTTCCACATTTTGTCATCCTAAAAAGAAATAAAAAACAGCAACCTTACAATAACACGTACGTGTTCCATGTGGGTTTATTAAATTCTGCTTTAACAAAACAATCTGCACTTGAATTAGCCTAACATCACATTTGATGATTAATGTATTCCACTGACGCAATCTGGCTCCAATTTGTTGATTAAAGCAAAATGATTAAAGCACTTTGAGTTGCATGTATGCATGAAAGGTGCTATACAAATAAAGATTATTATTATTATTGTTTGTATTAATTCAAGAGAGGATTGAACAAGTGAGATTTGCATGGTTGGTAAATATATGTAAACCCAACAATTCAAATGCCAACACAGCAATAGCATCTTGTGTATACAAATCACACCCTACTTTCTGTTTTATTACTATGATCAAAATAGACTACAACATACTATTTACTGCACTCAGTATCTAATGTATACTGCATACTAATTCCCATAGTAGTATGCAAAGTAGCATCTAGTATGTGAGAAATGCAAATCCTATTACAGGATCACACAAATGTGTGAAGGCTGCATACAGTTGCAAAAGATTTCCACCACCATTGCATGATGGGATGCAGTTCATCTATTTATTAAGTATTTAAATTGTCACCCATTTTGTAGTGCTGTCTGAACTCTCAGAGGACAATACTGAATTCACAGTATTGTTACTCATAGAACAATGTAAATGTAGTAAACAACTAATGTAAACTTACAGGGAAAGGTACATAAATGTATAGCAGTTTGCTAGGGCAGATGTATTTTGTAGGATTGCCACTATAACGAATGTGTTGATGTAACGCCGTGCCCGGCGCAGGTTTAAGGGGCGGACGCAATCGCTGAGGAGAGGGAGATTTATTGACAGACGGACTAGTACACGAGACAAAACCAACATGAAGCGACATACTCAAACAGGGGATTCCTCATGCACTCGTGCAGGCCGCTCCTGGACCTCATGCACTCGTGCAGGCCGCTCCTGGCCCTCATGCACTCGTGCAGGCCGCTCCTGGCCCTCATGCACTCGTGCAGGCCGCTCCTGGCCCTCATGCACTCGTGCAGGCCGCTCCTGGCCCTCATGCACTCGTGCAGGCCGCTCCTGGCCCTCATGCATTCGTGCAGGCCGCTCCTGGCCCTCATGCACTCGTGCAGGCCGCTCCTGGACCTCTACCGTACTACCCCCCCCCCAAAAATTTCTTTGGGGAGTCCGGCTGTGGTCCCGGGGGTGTAGGGCCAACAATAAATTGAAAGTAGGCCCTGCACTGTAGAGCGAAACCATCTGCACTTTCACCCACTCCCTCATAACTATCAGGGCACCGAGTGAGGGATGGTAAGCCCCTGGGGTTCCCTATCTCATCCTTTTCAAAAAAGGGCGAGAAGAGGTCAGCCAGGTCCTCCACCTTACCCTGGTTCTTTGTAGAGGGCAGGTCCTGCCGAGCCCTCTCCTGCTGCGTCATTTTTTCTGGTGGGTTATTATGTAACGCCGTGCCCGGCGCAGGTTTATGGGGCGGACGCAATCGCTGAGGAGAGGGAGATTTATTGACAGACGGACTAGTACACGAGACAAAACCAACATGAAGCGACATACTCAAACAGGGGATTCCTAGCCAACTAACGTAGAAACACTATAGGGAAACCTTACTTGATTTAAACACGAGGGAGAACTAGAAACATGAACGAGACATCGACTAAACGTGAAGTACATGAAAACGACTGAGCTTATATACAATGGACTACGACAGTGTGACGACAAGGGCTGCAGACAAATGAAACAGAGCGAAGTAACACGCAACACGACATACCAGGCAATGCACAAAATAACCCACAACGTAACAAACCAGACAGGGGATATAAATAGAACCGGACTAACATGAAACACCTGAACTAATTTACGAGGGGCAGTGCATACAAACCACGAGGCGGGGCTACGAAACACATGGCTACAAAAACACAGACACGAGGACAGGAGGGGGCGGGGCAGACCGTGACAGTTGACTACTCTGAAACTATTTTAATTGTTGGCTCCCAAGTAATGCTCTCAGGAATATTAATGAAATGTAAGGCAGAATAAACTGAGCTCATGCTCAAGAAATAAGTATTTCACTCAGTAGTTTTTTATTGATAAATGGGAACATGGACATACCTATTATTAAAATAATGAAATAACACACCTGAAGTGTAAAGGTGCTGCCCTTGGTACAGTCCACTGTGTCCCTGTGTTTCCTGTGTGTCTGTTGTTGCCACTCCATCTTGTTAGCTTTCCCTATGTTAGTTGTTTCACGTCTCTCATTTCCCCCTCGTTAGTATATGTATTTTAAACCTCCATGTTTTATCCTCTGTTGTTGGTCTTTGAATGTTACATATTCACATCACTCTCTCACACAAGCAACAGGCTCACCATCGGTACACATTAAATACTCTAACATAAACAAGGAACAAGTGCAACACATGACCGTAACAAGACAAGTAAAATGTGCAACGAATGAACACACACACACACAGTATCACACCCACACATGCACACAGACGCAGTCATATACTGACTCCTGAGAGAGGAGACACGATTCAGTGACTTGAAATTGATTCAGTAACTTTTTAACCAAAGATTCAACCAGTGTGACTGTGTAGTAAATACTTGGATACTGGACAGTGCAGGTGAAGTTTCCTAGATAAAGTGCAACCAACATTCTCTTCAGGTTGAATTAACAGTAGGTTTATCTGCTACTTTTGGTGTTGTTTTTCAACATTGAAATAACACAAATATAAAAAATGTGCAACCAATATTTAACAAAAGATTTAACAACAATATTGTTTTTATTAAAAAAATATTTAACAAAAAAAGTGTAACCAACTACTCTTCAATGACTACATATTTTTTTCACTATGTTCACTATTCACTATGTTGCCAGCAGTACTATAAACCATGGCTCCAATGTCTGAATCAATTCACAGAACCCCGGATTTTCAACCACGCTGTAGGGTCGCATATCTTTGCAGATAAACTTAGCAACTGCTGCCGTGATGTTTTTCGCCCGAGCTGAGTTTTGGACCAGTCTTTGACTAAACATGCTGGAAAGGCCTGAGGCTTCTACAGAGCTGCCATACCTTGCCCTGCTGCTTCAGCGGGAACGCTGACAGAGGTGCCTGGATGGTCATTGTGGTCATAGCATTGTGTGAAATCCCATGGCGCCTTAGTAGGTCGTTGGAGAGATTTATTGCCGTGGTATTTTATCCGACCTTTACATATCCTACAAAACAGCGAGCAGAACTTATTTATAACATCTCCGTTTTTGCAACAGCCAAAGTGTTTCCACAAACTGGACCGCAATGGTGGCTTGATAATTCTCCCTCGCCGGCTTCTTCTGTGCCATCTTCCATGCTGTTTTGTTGTCTGCTAGCGCATTGCGATGCCGTCACAGACAGGCAGACTGAATTGAGTAATGTTTAATGTTTAACATCTTTATCATTAAAAGTGCTTCAAAACATCCATATGAAGTCTGCCATGCTTAAATCCAATGCGTTATTTCCTAGTATATAATCGAATTATTACCTTTTAAAACGATGTTAGATCAATATATGTCATCTGGAAGGCCAAGTAGTCGAGCACAGATCGATGTAGTTGGAACATAGGAATATAAATCGATACATCGATGAAGTGGAAGAATCGTTACATCCCTACTAAAGTTGTGTTGCATTTATTATCTTGGCATCATGTCACAAAATGATTCTGTAATTGAGAGCATAATACATTTCATTTTATTGATTAAAACATACATAATATTACTTGAGTTATCATTGAATAAAAGCAAAGTCAGCTTGTCCAGGAAACAGATTAAACAGCAGTGATCTATTAGTAATCTATTCTTCCTATGGTATTACTTTCACATTGAGGTGGGGATGAAATATGACATTTCATAAAGTGGTGGTGACATGACAAACACACACTTTTAAATTTTGATATGTGGATGTGCTCAGAATGAACCAATGTATTAAAAATGTCTTTATATATACTTTATATACTATGACATATAATTAAGACAATGATCAAGTGGAAAAAAAACAATAACAGTGATATCACTGCTACTCCAAAACTGATGAGAAGATTGGTCAAGAAGATGGTATATTTTGTAAGTACTGATTGCTACCTGCATGTATTGGATTAGGATTCATTGGCTTATTTTTATGGTTTGCAACCGCCACTAGGTGGCAGTGAATAGGTAATCTGGAGGAGAAGTCAGTAAGTAGACGTAATTGGCATAAACAGGAAGTAGTGCAGATATCGTTTTATTCACATGGGTTCTGTAATCAGTATTATAACCTAAATACCCGCCAGTCTCCTCGGAATTGTTTAAAACGCTCGATAAATTCGTCAACCGCCACACAGTTTACTGAAACTCTCCCAGATTTAACGACTTTAGCCTACTCGCCAACAGATCCAGAGGAGTTAGACAGTTTAACCGACTGCTTAGAGAATACTTGTAGATCAGCTCTATGTCACGGGAGCCAGGCAGGGAGGCCAGCAGAGGGCGTACACTCGCGCACGCGTATTCACACGCTCTACACCGGCGCGCCAGCACACCCCGTCTCACACTAAACCCCTCCCACGCTCACAATCACCGGAATACTAAGCACCTGTTGTATCTCACTATCACAGGTATTTAAGTCCACAGGTCAGGTCGTTCGGTGCTGCACATTGAGGATCAAGAGAGAGGACCTGCGCATCCTTGCCCACCACGAAGATCAGCACCGAACTGAAGGACTCCTTTATTCTAGCTATTATCTCCTTTTCTTTTGAGTTATTCATTGCTACAAGCCTGAGTATTTTAGTTGTGTTAAGATGGAAAATAAAGGATTGTCTGAACAGCCTACGACTCCCGCTGTGATCCGTACCCCGTTACACTCTAGATATAGTAGCTCCATTCAAACATAAAAAGGTCAGACTTAAAAAGCTCGCCCCCTGGTACACCGACCAAACTCGTAATTTAAAACAAATAGCACGTAAATTAGAGCGGAACTGACGCTCTACTAAGCTGAAAGTATTCCACTGTGCCTGGAAGGATAGTCTTATTGAATACAAAGGGGCACTTACTAAAGCACGGTCAACATACCTAGCCTCACTGATCGAAAAAAAATAAAAATAATCCTAGATTTCTTTTCAGTACTATTTCTAAACTTACAAAAAAATCAAACCAGCGCTGAACATCAGATTCCAGGGAACCTAACTAGTAATGTATTTATGGATTTCTTTGATAATAAAATAGAGAATATTAGACTAAATATAAATCCTTTTATAGGTAATTCATCTGGTTTGTCATCTGGATTGGCTGATATTGAACAAAATCTAGCATTAGAAGAAAAGCTTGAAGCTTTTCATCCACTCCCACAACTAGAATTGGAGAAAATAATTTAATTGTTAAATTCTACTACTTGCACATTAGACTCGATTCCCTCTAAATTACTCAAAGAGGTTTTACCAGTTGTAATCGAACCTCTTTTAAATATAGTAAACTCATCCATCACAATGGGTCACATGCCCAGATCCTGTAAACTAGCAGTCATTAAACCCCTGATCAAGAAACCAAATCTTGATCCTAATGTACTATCTAGCTACAGACCCATCTCGAACCTATCATTTATATCCAAGATCATAGAAAAGCTGTGGCCAAACAGTTATGCTTATATCTGCACTGGAACCACATATTTGAAAAATTCCAATCTGGATTTAGGCCCCACCACAGCACTGAAACAGCACTAGTTAAAGTAACAAATGATCTCCTTCTTGCCTCTGATCAAGGTTATGTATCTCTATTAGTGCTTCTCGATCTTAGTGCAGCCTTCGACACAATAGATCACAAGATCCTGCTAGAAAGGTTAGAAAACTGGGTTGGAATCTCGGTACAGCCCTGTCATGGTTTAATTCTTACTTAACCAATCGCTATCAGTTTGTAGAGCTCGATAATATTCCCTCCAAACACTCAGAAGTGAAATATGGAGTCCCGCAAGGCTCCATCCTAGGACCACTATTATTTACATTATATATGTTACCATTAGGAATAGTTATAAATAAACATGGTGTCAACTTTCACTGCTATGCAGATGACACCCAACTTTATATATCAGCCAAACCTGATGACAAATCCAGATTAGGAAAAATCGAGGCCTGCGTAAGTGATATTAAATGTTGGATGTCGCTAAACTTCCTCCACCTTAATGGTGACAAACGGAGGTTCTCCTTCTGGGCCCAAAGGCCACAAGACAGAAAATACCAGATCTAATGTTAAATCTTGCAGATTACCCCATTACTCCTGGCTCTGTAGCCAAAAAACTCGGCGTCTTATTCGACTCTGACCTATCATTTGATAAATACATAGATAATACTACCAGGATAGCTTTTCTACATCTCCGTAACATTGCCAAGTTAAGAAATGCATTATCCCAGCATGATGCAGAAAAACTAGTACACGCCTTTGTTAGCTCCAGATTAGATTATTGTAACTCGTTACTGTCAGGATGCTCAAATAGGAATATAAATAAACTTCAAGTAGTTCAAAATGCCGCAGCCAGAGTTCTAACTAGAACTAGGAAATTTGAACCCCAAGGTGCTGGCCTCTTATTAGTTCCATCAATTAATAAGGTAACAGCAGGGGGGAAGAGCCTTTTCTTATAAGGCCCCCCAACTATGGAATAGTCGTCCAGAATATGTCCGGGACTCTGGCACAGTCTCAATCTTTAAGTCTAGGTTGAAAACTTACTTTTTTGATCTAGCATTTGGTAATTAATGTGCCCCTTTAGATAAGGTAACAGATCCAGGGGTTCATGGGCAAAGGGTTTTTATGGCAAAGTGGGGCGCTGGTGCTGTCATCCTATCACTGCACGCGGTCACTCAAGTTTGTCGACGGTGTAGTGGATGGATGCCAGTGTCTCAGGATGCTCCCAAGTCTGTGTTACCTTCTGGTTCTGCCCTTTAGCTAGGCTGTAATAATTTAATTGCCGGAGTCGCTGCCACACTCCAGAAATGTTTACATTTACTTTGTCTAACATATTCCATATAGAACTAATTGCCCCTCTTCTTCCCAATGGCTGCCCGAGAAATACCGGGACAAGGAAAGACGAGCCTTTCCCGTTACCCACCCCATACAAGCATCTAGGAGATGGTCTGGCTTGCCATTGGATGTGCCGATGCCGTGGTTGGATGTGCCATTATCGCAAGAGGACGCGCTGATGCCAACCCCCACCTGAGGCTCATCTACTCTGAAGGGACTGTGACTATTCGGCCTGGAAGTAGAATCATAACTACAGGATTATATCTGGACTATACATGAACTGTGAATGTATGTGGAGGATGGGTTCCCTTCTGAGTCTTGGTCCTCCCAAGGTTTCTTCCTAAATTCCTGCCATCTTAGGGAGTTTTTCCTTGCCACTGTCGCCTTTCGCTTGCTCATTAGGGATCTGGACCCACGCAATTTGTAAAGCTGCTTTGTGACAACATGTGTTGTAAAAAGCGCTATATAAATAAAATTGAATTGAATATTATTCTGTCATCATAAAGTCCATCGGCTTCATCTGTAAGTTTTATATCATTTGCAGTTATATACTAACGTATTTAGTGATATTTCTTGCGTTGAATACCAGATGCTAGTGAAGCATGAAGCAATGAAGCTTTCCAACCCTTTGCTTTGCAAAAAGGTTAATTACTCGAGGCTTCATTCATCACTCACTAGTGACATCTGCTGGTGAAACTGTAACAGCCTTGTCATTCAGTTGGATCATACTTTAAAAAATTTGTAAATGCAAAGTTGTCACAAAGTTTCCATCAAACTCATGTTTAGAAACAGGAGAATCAATTAAATCATACTTAATTGTCATGTTTTAATTATTAAAATGATTTGTAGCCAATCTAATCCTTGACCATCAGTGGTTGTGTTGGGTTTTCTTGTATGTCATGGACTTATTTGACAATGAAAATATGTTGTACTTTACTATATTGGGAATTGAGTGATTGTTGAGGCAGACTGAATATTTTGATTTAGAAACTTGCTTCCTGAAAAACAGAATGTGTTTAAAATAATCACTTCTTGGGGGTTCTAGATCTGGTTTATAACATTACAAATAAGGTTTGCCTCTTCCAGTGGTTTTTAGTATGTTTTTGATGTGAAGTACATCCTGATCAATCAAAAAAATTTAAATTTAATTGTTTTTATTTAGGAACAGGACTTTTTTCACTGTTTCAGGTTTTAGACGGTTTCTTCGTCGGCAGATGACCTTGGAAAAAACTCGTTCACAAGGCACTGATGATGCAGGTGAACAGAGGAACTTCAGTGCCATACAGTACAAATGGGGATGCACATGTATCTGTGTATGCCAATACTCCAATGGATCTTCATGTCTCCTTAGGTTCATTTCAGTGAGGTATCGCTCCACTTCAACAATGGCATCTGCAGTGACATTGGGGCCACACCTCTTCTGGACCACTGTAGAATCTAACAGAGACCACAGTTCACCTATAAATAACAAAAAAAATCATTACAGATAATGCACAACACCAACAGCTGAAATACAGTAGTACAAATGTCAAGAAAATTAAAAGAACAATAAAAACTGGTGCCTTCTCCTGCATCTGCTGAATCCTGCAGCTGGTTACCTTCATTGCTTGCAATCAGTGCAGAACATTCTGCTTTCAGCCGCCGTAGGGTCCAGCAATGTGGCCACTGTCATGACACTTAATGATTCAATATTTGCAATTTGTTCTTTGACACGCCTCAATAGGTTTTCAGACAGAAGTCTTCAACCATCATTTTTCATATTTGCCATCTTTGTAAGCACCGCATGGTGCAGCATGTTCATTAAAGGTATGACCTTGGATATTGACACCCTTTTCTCTTCAGAGAGCTCTGACGTTGCTTGGAAGAATGGGAACAACACCAGTAACGACTCCTCAATTATCTCATAATAATTGAGGGCAGGGATCTGGTCAAATGATTTTCGGACTAATAAATTGAGTCCATGAGCAATGCAAATGGAGTGCCTGATCTTTAATGCCTTAGCACATGCAATCATGTTAGCTGCGGCATCAGTCACCAGACAGTTCACCTTATCAGTAATTCCCCACTCCACCATGTGATTATGCACCACCCTGGCCAGATTGTCAGATGTGTGAGTGGACGGGAAATGCTCCACTCCAATTAATACAATGCCCAGTTTGTCACTGGGATCAATGAAGTGGCATGTTATGGCCAGGGATGCCTCCATAATCATGGACGTCCACATATCTTCGGTCAGGCTGACAGCAGACACCTTTTGGATGTCTTCTTTGGCTTTTTCTTTTGTTTTGTAGTATTTCTCTTCCACCATCTTTTTTAATGCCTGAAATGAAAAGCAAAAAATATCCATTTACCACTTAGCTGCTATGTTTGACACATATAAACCTTTCTGGTAGGAAGAACATAGGTTGGATCCAGCAAATGAATGAGCTCTCTGATCCCCTCATCCTCCACTACTGAAAAGGGTTGGGTATCCTTTACAATCAAGTTTACCACAGCCTCATCTAGCACCTGCTTCCTGGAATCAGCAAGACGCATAAATATAAAACAATTGAAATGACACAATAATATACTGATAGATATATTATATGAATGAAATAATTTTGAACACATAAAACAATGTCATACTCTGGCTGGTGTCTCCTGTGTTTGAAGTGTGCTTATTTACATGTAGGGCCCTGTAATGCCTAATCATTGATGATGTGTTGTTGTTGTAGACCAACACCCTGTCACACAGCAAACATTTCACCTGAAATAAAAGGATGGCGTAGTTCACACAACGCGCAACGCACTACCAAACCACCTACTACAACCCACGAAGCAACAGGGTTCATAGCGCTTTTAAAACAATACGCAAAACGAAGCAATGACGTGGCAGATGTAATGCAGGCCTCGTTTGTTGCTGATCACGTGATTTTGCTCAATATGACACAAGCTCCGAAGCGGGGCTTCATCGGATACGCCCCCTTTTTACTCGGTACACGCCTCGAAGCCTCGCTTCAGATGTCCCATCACTATTCAAGAAATTCTTGATTCAATGGGCATCACTCAGAATGTGGTGGGTCCTACGCATAATTGTAGTCATACTTTAGACCTGGTTTTATCATTTGGTATTAACATATCCAGCTTAGCAATTTTACCTCAGAGCGAGGCCGTTTCAGACCACAGCCTCATAACGTACGAGTTATGCTTGACTGACGGTATTCATCAGCCGCCCCGCTACCGAATGAAACGAACTATAGCACCTAGTACCATAGCCGCGCTCACTGACATTTTACCGGGTTTGACAGAAATTGATACACCTGTAGCTTCGGAAGGACTAGAGCATTTTACCGAGCACGTTGAGACTTCTCTTCGTACAGCATTAGACAAGGTTGCACCATTACGCTATAAGAGAGCCTCTGAGAGAAGAATAGCGCCATGGTATAACGAGCACACGCGCAGTCTCAAACGAGCCGCGAGGATCCTGGGCGTAAATGGCGAAATTCAAAGTTAGAAGTGTTTAGACTATCATGGAAAAGCAGCCTTAGTGAATATAAGCATGCCCTCCATACGGCAAAATCCTCATACTTATCAGCTTTAATAGAAAAACATAAAAACAATTCTGCACTCCTATTTAAAACTGTTTCCAGCCTAACGAGGAGTCATGAGCAAATCAACTCACTAATCCCTCTAGAGTGTAGCAGTAATAACTTTATGAAATTCTTTAATGATAAGATTGATAAAATTAGGGAAAAAATTGGTTGTGCTATCTCAGAGCCTATCAACATGCCAATGCACCTTGACAGCTGTCTGGTCAGCTCTGATGCCCTGTTAGAGTCCTTCTCCCCAATTGGTCGTGAGGAGTTTATTTCATTGGTGGAATCTGCTAAGCCCTCCACATGCATACTAGATGCCGTACCAACCCATTTACTTAAAGAATTACTGCATAGCAATGTAGAACCTTTGCTCACTATAATAAACTGCTCTCTGAGCCTGGGCTATATTCCCAGGTCATTTAAACTTGCAGTCATCAAGCTGCTAATTAAAAAACCTGGTCTTAACCCCCAGGAAATGTCCAACTATAGGCCTATCTCTAATTTGTCATTTATACCCAAAATTCTAGAGAAAGTAGTTTCTTCACAACTCTCTTCCTTCCTACAGACAGAACATGTCTTAGAGTTATTTCAGTCTGGATTTAGACCCCATCACAGCACTGAGACTGCACTTACTAAAGTGCTGAACGATCTCTTAATATCCTTGATAAAGGACACATTTCTTTTCTCAGGCCTCAGTGCGGCTTATGACACCATTGATCATAATATTCTACTTAATAGGCTGGAGACACTCATTGGCATAAGAGGTCAAGCACCTACCTAACAGATCGTTACCAATTTGTACTAGTAAACAATGAATGCTCGCGGCATTACATTGGCTTCCGATTAAACATCGAATTGAATTTAAAATTCTTCTCTTAACCTATAAGGCGTTAAATGGTCTTGCTCCACAATATCTGAGTGAACTCATTGCTTACTACAACCCATCTCGCCCTTTACGCTCCCAAAATGCTGGATTTCTCTTAGTTCCAAAAATTTGTAAGACTACAGCCGGAGGCAGAGCTTTCTCTTTTAAAGCCCCTCAATTATGGAATAGCTGACACAGTATGAATTCTGACACAGTTCCAAACTTTAAATCTAGACTTAAGACTCACCTATATAATCAAGCCTTCAGTTAAATATTCCCCTAGTAAGGTGCGGGGCTCAAGGGCCCCCAGACGTTGAGATTTCTGGTAATCTGAGATGTTGATGCTGTCATCCAGCTATGTCATGGCATCACTCTAGTTGTGACTGACTTGACTGGAAAGCAATGTCTCAGTGAGCCCTCATGACTGTGGTCACCTCTGGACCCCTCCCTTTAGTTATGCTGCTATAGATTAGCCTGCCGGAGCTACATGCTAATCACTGGCACATGAGCTACGTACATTTAAATCAATGGTGGTTAAATTGACATCCTCACACTCAGTCTGTATTGTCCATCTTTTTGCATGCTTCTACCCAAGACGACTGCATGCAAGCACCTACAAGCACCTGGGAGATGGTCTGGCTCGCCGGTGGATGTACTGATGCCGTGGTTGGATGTGCCATTGCCGTAAGGGGACGTGCTGATGCTGGCTCCTACCTGAGGCTCACAGCTTTCCACAGCTTTCCACCTCCGGCAGTCAATCAGGACTGGACTATAGCACACTTAGCAGTACAGGCACTTTTTTTTTAAACATGAAGATGTTCTTTGCTGTTCCAAAGCTTCGGCAGCCTCAAGCTGAAGCTGGGACACTGGGACACATTTTTATTTATTTGCAGTTATACCCGCCAACATGCGCAACACGACTCCAGTCCTGATTGACTGCCGGAGGTGGAAAGCTGTGGAACCCGATTGGCTGAATAAAGTAGAGGGCTGTGGAATATGATTGGAAGGCTGATGGGATCTAATTTGACTATAATTTGACTACAGTGGAAGACCATAGAAATGAAAATGCATTCTGCTCGGATTGCATTTTCAAAATGCATTTTGACACAGTTTGAGCGCTGTTGGTATCGTAATGTTATTGCAAACCGGGGTGGCGCTATTTCTCCCTTTATATTTGAATATTGACATCTTTTTAGCGTGGTGGTGAGGTTGAAAATTACATTTCAAACGCGTTATCACGAAATGCAAAGCATATTTATTTTGTTTGTTTTTTTTTGTTTTATTTTGTTTTTTTTTTGGGCCCACCTCCACCCCCCCATCTTTGGGGGACAACTTAATTTTTATATAAGGATCAAATGAAATACATATCACATATAATATAATACAGAACAATAGTGATGAAAATAATTGGGGTGAGGTTGACCATGCAGGATAGTAGAGAAAAGAAAAGAGGGGGAGAGAGAGTGAGTAGGGAAAAAGACAGAAGGGCAGAAAGAACACAGCGCTAATGACCACTGCAATGGTTCATCAACTGCTGCTCCTGAAAGAAGAGCAGAAAGTGTGCCTAAGACATACAGCACAAATGACTGATGTGTGTGTATGTGTGAGTGTGTGTGTTTATGTAAGTGCACCCTAGGATATATGTACGGAATGTAATTACTAGCGAGGTTAGAAAGCTGCGATAACCTTCCGCCAGAGGCCAGAAGCAGGCAGAGAGAGACCAGGGGATCCCACCCACCCGTGGCCCCTCCAGGGGCAGTGGAGCCCCAGGGCCGCACTTCCCAGTGATCCCCGCATGCCCGCCCCAGTGGCCGGAAACGGAGACCCCGGACAGCACCCCTCCAACCACGGGGCGCAGGCCCAGGGGAAACAGAGGAAACAGCCCCCCCCCCCCCCCGGATGACCCCCCCCCCACGGGCCAGTAGCAAGGCCCCAGCGCCCCTCCACCGAGAACCGTCCAACACCCAGCAGGGCCCCCTCCCACCAAGGAGTCCCGAGCCGCCCCGGACCACAACCGCCCAGGGGAGCGGGCCAATCGCCGCGCCGGAACACCAGGCCGGGCCTCGAAACCCCAAGGCGCCCCCCTCTCTGGATGGGAGAAGTGACCACAGAGGAGCAGTCGCGTGAGGACCGGGCACGACAAGCCCCAGACCCAGAACCAGCTGTCCTCACACATACACTCTATGTCATATATACATTCACTCCCATATATATACCCACACACGTTCACCCGCACACCTTCACCCCCATATACTCCCCCACACCTTTGTTCACAACCTTATACACTCCTACATACCTATACACACCCTTTTATATACATCCTCTTTATGTGTCCACCCACACACAACCATATATATATACACACCCACCCATACTCGCCTTCCTATATGTACCCTCACACATATATACACCATGTACATCCCCATATACAAACATATACACTCCCCACACCTTCACCCCTCTCCATATACATTCTAACGTACATATATACACCCACAAATATACGTACACATTTACCCCAATACATGCACACACGCACTCATATATACACCCCCCCTCCCAACACGTACATATTCATCCACCTATAAAAAAGGGGACAAGGACAAAGACACACACTCATCCACCTTCACATCCCCTCCGCGGCAAATGAACTTGATCATTCAAATCGGGAAATGCATTTTCATTTCAATAAAGGCACAAATAAAGCATCAAAATGCATGTGTAAATGAAATATGAATAGACATCTATCACATTGCAAATGTAAATGGAATTATTGCATTTGAATTTGAATTTTGAGATCAAAGTTGCTTGTATGAGTGGAACATGTAAATGCAAATGCGTATTACATTTTCATTTTAATATTGACACTGAATAACTGCCATACCTCTTTGCAAACATTGTAGAACATGGTAACTCTTTATGGTAGCTCGTGCCGTGACCTGTTACGCCAAGTCTTAGCAAGTTGCCAAACATTGTTTTTCGCGCATTTCAAAGCATTCAAATGTTCTGCTAAACATTTATAATATATGTTTATTTATATACTGCTTACATACTGCTTTGTATGCATATAATGAGACATCGTAACATAGTAGCCTGTTTGCTAACATAGTAGCCTGTTGCGCTACTACCGTAATCGTGTATCGCTAACAACTCTTAGCAAGTTGTAAAACAGCATCAAGCCTTCCTCAATTCGTTGATGCCCCCCCTCACACTTCAGCACGAGGACGGCCTAGTGTCCGCGGCAGCAGAAACACAAAGCAGCCTCCTGTAAAGAGAAGAATGCCTAAAAGCTCCTCTCAGACCTCAGCAGATCGTCAGCCTAGAGCCAAAGCACAGAAGATGAGAGCCATTCCAGCAGACAGGTGCCCTTCGCCACCAGCAGTTGCAACACTGAAGAACAGATGGTGTACTGCTCAAGAGGAAGATGAGCGGCCTCCTACATTGCAATTTCGCCCCAGGAGGACCCCAGGAGTCCAGTTGGATATGCAGAACTACAGCCCCTGTGACATATTCCAGCTGTTTTTCAGTTTAGAGGTGATCCGATGCCTGTGCAGTAATACAAATAAGTATGCTGCACGAAGAAAAGCTGAGGGTGTGCAGAGGCAGTGGACGGATATATACCCTGAGGAAATGCTAAGATATCTCAGCATAGTCATCTATCTTAGACTTGCTCGGGACCTGTGGAGGAAGGACCACTTGCACAGCTTCCAATTTCCTGCCTCTGTGATGTCTGAGGCCATTGGTGCATACCTGCACATGAGCAACCCTGCAGCAGACACCATAAATGACCAGCTTTGAGGTCAGCTTGAATATGATGGTCTCTTCCGCCTGAAGCCACTCATGAACCAGATCCTGACTGATTGCAGGACCTTCTACCATCCACAACAGAACATCGCTATAGATGAACAGATGGTGGCTACAAAGGCGAGAATTGGCATGAAACAATATGTGAAGGACAAACCTACCAAGTGGGGATATAAGCTATTTGTCCTAGCTGACAGCACAAATGGATACACTTATAATTTCAGTGTATATGAGGGAAAGGCAAGGAAACCCTCAGGACGTGGGCTAAGCTTTAACGCTGTTGTCAACCTTATCCATGTGCTTTCTTTGGGAACAGGATATACAGTTTGTGGACAACTTCTACACAAGTTCAATGCTCTTCAACTACCTGCATGGAATTGGTTCCGGGGCCTGTGGGACCATACGTGAGACAAGGATAGGATTCCCAAGAACAACCACGAATGCACTGCCAAGGAAAACGAACCGTGGAGACATGCGATGGATAAGGGATGGCTCATTGCTTTTTATGAAATGGAGGGACACAAGAGATGGTACAATGTGCTCTACTATGCACAAAGCATACAGTGGACAATCTGTGCAGAGGCGGGTCAGAAATCAACATGGCACCTGGTCTACTAAGCAAATCCATGTCCCGGAGCCTGTGAAGGAGTACAACAAGTTCATGGGAGGAGTGGACTTGTGGGATGCGCTCATAAAGTACTTCTCCATGACTCATAAGACCAGGCATTGGTATAAAAAGCTTTTTCTCCACTTTGTGGATATTGCGGTGGTGAACAATTTCATCCTCCACAAGGAGATAGCACTGGCAAGACAGAAGAAGCCCCTCACTCAGAAACGGTTCAGAGAGGTGTTATGTATGGAGCTGGCTGATCTTGGACAGCCACAGTCCATGCAGGCAGAAGCTGCCACTGCATCCCCACCTCAAGTGCCAAAGCACAGACCAGAGGGCTGCTTCCCTGCTGTGTCTGGTGTCCGATGACCCTTATTTTAAAGCCACTAAAGGCAGAAAGAGATGTGTGTACTGCAACATGAAAATGATGTACAGCTGCACAGCTTGCAATGTTCCACTCTGTATTGTTGTGGACCGTTTGTGCTTCACACAGTGGCACAAGGAGAAACACTCTTAGACCAATGGGGGATGCACTTGCACACCCTCGGTATTGTAATGTAATATAATTGTAAATAGTATAATGTTTACTACCTATTCATTTTGCACTTTTTTGTCATTGGCAATATGTTCTATTGCACTTACAAGTACAAGAGTTTCCTCTACGAGGCTTTGAAGTTTATATTGTTAGTATATGTTATAAAGGTTATTTGGTATGCGTTAGCATATATTTGAAAGGTTCTGTGTACATTTTTAATAGGATTCTAATTTCTTTTATACATTTCTCAGAAAATGGGCTCACATCTGTGTGTTAGTAATATATTATAAAACAAGCACTACATACATACACTAGATGTATAGTGATAGTTACATCTAAAATGATCAATATCATTTTGTTAAAACAATTATTAAAGACATAAGACTCTTATCTAACTTTTGCTACCTTAAATAAAGACCTGTACTACCTAACTCTTGCTACCTTAGAAACATGTATTACATAACGTTTGCTACCTTAAAGACATAATAAAGCCTTTTACAAACCTAAAGAATGAAAGGGGAACACGGTGGCTTTGTGGTTAGCTTTTCAATACTGGGGTCTTGGCTTCAAGTCCCATAAAGACCTGTACTACCTAGCACTTGCTACCTCAGAAACATTCACTACCTAACTTTTGCTACCTTAAAGACATAAAAACTCTTACCTAACTTTTGCTACCTTAAAGACATAAGACTCTTACCTAACTTTTGCTACCTTAAATAAAGACCTGTACTACCTAACTATTGCTACCTTAGAAACATGAATTACCTAACTTTTGCTACCTCGAATAAAGACCTGTACTTCCTTAGAAACATATATTACATAACTTTTGCTACCTTAAAGACATAAAGCCTTTTACTAACCTAAAGAACAAAAGGGCATCACGGTGGCTTGGTGGTTAGCACGTTTTCTTCTCAACACTGGGGTCTTGGCTTCAAGTCCCATAAAGACCTGTACTACCTAGCACTTGCTACCTTAGAAACATGTATTACATAACTTTTGCTACCTTAAAGACATAAAGTCTTTTACTAACCTTACGAAAAAGAATGAAAGGGTAACACGGTGGCTTTGTGGTTAGCACGTTTGCTTTTCAACACTGGGGTCTTGGTTTAAAGTCCCATTAAGACCTATACTACTTAACTCATGCCACCTTTGAGAAATGTATTACATAACTATTGCTACCTTAAAGACATAAAGCCTTTTACTAACCTTACGAAAAATAGCGCATCATGGTGACTTGGTCGTTAGCACGTTTACTTTTCATCCCTGGGGCCTTGGGTTCAAGTCCCATCATGACCTTTACATACCTAACTCTTGCTACCTTAGAAACATGTATTACCTAAATTTTGCTACCTTAAATACATAAGACTCTTTCGTAACCTCTGCTGTCTTAAATAAAGACCTGTACTACCTAACTCTTGCTACCTTAGAAACATGTATTGGTTGCAGTGTGGTTCCAATCAGACTTGCCACTCATGGGCCCAAGTAAGTCACAATGTCTGCTGAACTTTTGTTGCAATATTGTGTGAAGTAGTGTGAAGGACAGTTACCATCACAGTCAACCAAGGCAAGTCTTATGGAATTATAGAGTACAAGCTTTCAGTATCAGTAGCTTTGCATCCAAAAAGTTCTCCAGGAACACTCTCTGTGTGCTGTATTCATACAGTATAATTTGGACTACACTAATTCTGAATTACAAAGAAGCCAGAACATACTAGTTAATACTGTAGCAGTGCAGTGCTAAGAGGCATACACACGTGCACAAGAGAGTTTACATGTGAATTAATGGGATCGCACAAGGTGATTGACTGGGCCCGGATTGTACGTGTTTTACGTGGTATGATTTATTAGACAATGGATAAAACACAATAGGCAAGACCAACTACTGATAAATGGGAAGCGGGACAACTCAAAGGACATTCTTTATAACAAGTACAGGAATTATACTAATAAAGCACAGGACTATTACATATCAACCAGATGACAAAAACAATAAATACTTAAACACTTCATACACTTATGTAGACTAAGAATATACACAGAGACTGGGGAAGTACCAAACAGCACTAGACAGGGAATTATCCAACAGTAATCTACAACGTACATTAAGTACAAGAAACCCAAGTAACTTACACACAAACAATTAGCAAGTACTTTGAAAACACGAACACTAACACAGATACAAACAGACACCATACACTGCAAACTTGAATACTACAACACTAGCAAATGATCCAGAAATATACCAATTACGAAAAGCATAACATCTTGAAACAGAATCAAGTTACATACGACGACTGCATCTGAACCAAAAGGGGCGTGGCAAGACAAAAACGGAAAGAAACCAAAACGAAGACAAGACCAGACTTGGAGGTAGGACAAAAAAGAACATGTGAATAAAATTGACAAGCGAGGACGGAGCTAGTCAGGGCAAATGCTAAATTACAAAATACCTATTTGAGGATCAGTATCTAAATGTAAAAATTCTATAAGCTAAACAGTCCACTGAATGCATTACCTTAATTTTACCATAAAGCATACTCTACAATGTTTTACAAAATGTCTCCAAAATATTGAACCCTATGGTGGAATAAGGTGTATTTCCAAGGTTATGGGTTTGTGTAGTACTTGAAAAATGTTAAAACCATGAGGATGAAAATGCATCAGGTTTTTATTTCTTTGTTGCAGCTGGCACGTAAGTCAAGTGAAAGACATAGGTACATACACTTGCAGGCTTGCAGTGGCAGATATTACTCAGTCTATCCAATCCAGGTCAGAAACTTGAATCCAGGGGGTAGACAGGAGGCTTGGTCTACGGAGAAAGCTCAGGTCAGTACAGCAAAGGTCAACCAGAAGAAATGCTCTGTACACCACATGGAGAATGATGGCATGGATACTTCAAAGAACTGAATGAGAGAAAAGAAAAAGGTGAGGGTTGGGAGTAATTAGAGGAACAGGGAACAGAAGTGGCCGGTTAATACTCGGGAGAGCATTCTGGCATTTGTCAATGAGCCCTCCCAGTAGAGTAATTGGTAATGTGTGGTGAATTGATGGTTTGATTCCCATGTAAACACTAAAACATATATGTAAGTCCTTCTGGATAAGGGTGTCTGCCCAGTGCTGTAAATGGTAAATGCCAGCTGTAAATGGTAAATGCCAGTCACTTTCTGTTAGCTCTTGCATGGCTGTGTCCAACATTGAGATTTTTGGTGAGATAACAACTGACATTGACCCAGGCTGTACATTTGGTGCTCTCTATAGGATGAATGCCCTTACAACCTGTTGCGCTCTGACTTTTTCTGGCGCAGCGTGTTCGTTGATGCAAGAGAAAATAATGACCAGTACCAGTCTTGTGCCTTCCAACCATTTATTAATGCCAAGATATATCTCGGAATCTTACAGCACAGCGCAGCATTTCTGACTCTGCATTTCTGCATGTATCATACTGTCATTAACTTCTCTGTTGCCTGTAAGAAACTTTAGTGCAAAGCCAGTTGATTAGTAATGAGATTAATCTAAACCAATGCTAGTAAAATGTAATGCTGCTGTGAATATGATGCTATGCAATGCCATTAAAATATAATTTCCCGACAACCCAAATGACAGAATGTATCAATGTATTAAAAGGACAATCAAATCAAAAAGTGCATTTGACTCAACATCTGCTTCCATCCCGCAGCATCCAGCAGAGTACAGATAGTGGACACACCCCGGTCTCCCACCTCCCAGCACTCCTATCCTGCTTAGTTAGTAGCCCCAGAGGGGTAGTTCAAGCCCATTGCACCTACCTACCCAACTGTAATACTGTATGGTTCCTGACTCACTGTAGGCTAGTTTTTCCTTGACACTCTCGCCTTTGGCTTGCTCACTGGGGGCTCCTTCATGTGTAAAGCTGCTTTGTGACAACACGTGTGGTAAGCATTATATAAATAAAATTGACTTTAACATTCTACTTTAATTTTATATTTACTCTGTGAACATTGACATTACCCCCTACTGCACAGCCACTCACATTCTTCACATTCATTCTTTAATGTTTAATGGGCAGCTTTGTCATTGAAGCTGGTTATCCGGCAACGCTTTTGCAAAGCTCCTGAACCTGCTCATTGATTCAACTTTACTGAGTGAGAATATGCACATACAAGCATTTTCATGAATACATTTTCATGAGTGTGATATATTCTTGCAAATGGCATTGGGAGCAATAGGTAGTGCCAGAAGAGCCTGATTTTTTCATAGATTATCTGTGTCTTGTACTACAGCCTGGATATAATTATTATGCATTTGCATACACCATACAAAGACCATATGTTCATGTCTTTTGAGGAGGGACTTTTAATATAATTTTTAGAGGGAAGGGTTTGGATGAATGGTGAGACTGAAAGAACAAGTGTAGCAGTAATCTACAGCAAGAGTAGCTGACTGGTAAATGCTCATCTGACTTCTGTCTGGTCACAATGTGTTCTGACCATTAGGAGGAAAAACCTCTCTAAGTCATTTGTGCAGTGCAACAAAAATTAATGCCTGTACAGCAAAAAACTGAAATGCTATTGTACTTAATTGAGAACTAAAAAAATTTATATGTCAAGCTCCAGTCCATGAGCGTCTTCATGGTTTTCTGACTTCCGTGTTTGGTTTCCTTTGGTGTCTGTTCTCTGCCCTTCATTATTCCCAGCTGTTCTTAGTTTGTCTCATTAGTCTTCCAAAGTGTGTATTTATATTATTTATAACTTTTCAACATGTTTATAAACAAAAAAGTGGAATGCAAAGGGTGTGCTTTGTAATGATGGCACTTTTGTTTACCAAACTGATGACAGAGTGTAATAGCTATGTTTCCAGTCTTTACATCATTATTTATGTCTTAGTAATTGTGGAGGAAATTATATTTTGACTATGTTGTTTCTCTCATTATAGGGATCATTAGTACATTAGTACATGTCCTTCTGGCTAGCAGAGGGACTGTTGTGAAGTGATTCAGTAATAATCATATGCTTGTGTATGTGTCTGCATATACTGTAGCCTGCATTGGAATGTGCAGAGGGAGAAGACACTATGTTATCTGCCTCTTCTACATTGACCTTCAGCTACTGAGCCTCTGAACTGACACCCATTTGGCTTCCTTTAAGACATTAGGAGGAATACACGTGAGGCTCACTTCTACCTATTGTGAAGAATGTTGTGCTTAAGATAGTTGACCTGCCTGCGAGCGGTATAAAGGAAAGGAGGAGCGCCCTCCCTCCTTAGAGTCTTGTTCTAGACGAAACTCTCATTTTTAACTACATGTTAATAAACCTTTCTCTTAACCACGTCTGAGTCCTCATCTATTTCAGAAATTTCCACGACAGTAATTAAGACACTGTGGCCTTCCCAAACTAGACAGACCTATTGACTCATCTACTAAATTAAATAGCTTTCTTAATAAAGTATAAAATCAAAATATTCTAGTGTCTGCAATCTAAAATGTAGTTTGCTATCTTTTCAAATAAACAATTGATCCTTCATTTGCTGAACAGTTTGTTACATTTGAACTGGTGAAGATTTCAAACGCAGTCACTTTTGAAGTGGGTAATCCAGAGGATAAGGACATAAGGTCATCGCAAGTGTTTCTATTATTACATTGTACAGTAGTCCTTGCAAATTTGTCATGGAGTTGCTCCATTCCAAGCTGACATTATTTTTCAATCCAGAACAGTCATTACTGAAAACCATAGAGCTTCCTCAGTAGCCAAGAATGTGTTCTTGGAGAATGTTTTACTGCCCTACTCCAACCTTCTAACCACAGGAGAGGATGCCGTGAGAGATGCTACCATGACAACTAAATATTTAAGAGGCCCTGTAAGAGGATATTCAGTATGTTTCCCCCATAGGAGCAATCTATCACAAGCTTTAGAAGGACAAAGTCAAACATTGGTTTTAGAGTTGCTTACTGGGTTAGGTCAACATGTCCATTTTAGAGACTACCTCATTTTTGCAATCTGGGAGTACAGGTGAGGGGGATCATACAGAAGGGGTTATAATACCTTGCAGAGATGTCTGATAACCAAAGCTGTTTTTCAAAACAGTAACTTAACATTATGAATAGTGTATATATTATTATAATGTTTTATTGCATTATTAGGTTTTGTGTTATATAATGATTTTATTTTTAGAACAAACACTGCTCAGAATTTTCTGGGTGGCCAATGACATTTCTACATTACTGCACAACTCTTTTGCTTTTAGTTCTTTTAAGTCTTTCTATTCCCATATTTCTAAGTGTCACGGTGGCACGGCAGGGAAGCCACCAGAGGGCACGTGCCCAGGCCGGTTCTCAGCAACACACGCCCATCCCAGCTAGGCACACGCCCCCTCATCGCACACCACTCCCCAGATCCCAATCACCGCATTATTGACACCTGTGTAAAATTCCCCACACTGCAATTAAGCCCGCAGGTCTTGCAGTCCAATGCTGCACATTGTTTGCACCTTCGTCTGACGTCACGGAACGAGCCGTCTTCCTTCGTCGCCTGGATCCCTGTCCTGTGCTGGTCTGCCTACCTGGATCCTGCTGAGTGCACCTTACTGCCTGTGTGGCCTGAGTATTTGTGTTGTCTTTATGATGGAGAATAAAGCTTTCAGTTCGCAGCCTCTGCCTCCTGCCGCCTCTATCACCGCATCACACTAAGACTCTGTATTTATTTATTATTTTTGTTTGCTTTGGATTTGACTATGTATTACACACACAAAAGATATCTAACAGTGTGTCAAGTGTCTGGGAAATATAGAAATTGCTTTGAAAGACCAAACAGATGTATCTAAATAAAGAAATTAAAAGAACAGTTTTACTCCTGACTCCTAAAGTATGTTACTTTTCAGGCATTTTTTTAATGGAATGACATGTTTTAGGATCTTTTAGGAGTTGTAATAATCTACATTATAAATAACAGGAACATAAATTAATATCATGGTGTGTAAAGTATGTAAAGTATGTTTTAGATGACTGGTAAAGGTTGTTGGTAGTTATGCTACTGCTAGCAGGTCAGAGAAGGACAGCAGAGAAGGGAAGATTCTTCAGTAGGAACACCTTGGCAGTATTTATATTAGATTCTATATTTTACAGTATTAGCTATTATATAAAGTTATAGTTTTTGTGATTTAAAATCTCTTTTTATATAATATAAATTAATATATAATTAATACATATTTGTACATCTTTTATTCTTGCTTTGAAGTTGAGATTGCTTAAGACTGCAATGCCTGCACCTACATTCTGCTCAAATCTGCAGTTATGTTGATATGATCCCTCATAAGAATAGCTCATAAGATGGTAGTATGGGAATTACCTATGGAGATATAGTGAGGGGAAAGGTATGTTAAAATAAGTAATTAAACTAAACTGTTTTTTTTAAAAGACCTGTAATGATTTATTTGAAGGTTTCTACTTAGATTCTTTACATATTTTACATATTACATATAAGACCATGTATAATTTGGAAATTTGCTGTGTATGTGTTGTACATTATCAAATGGCTTACATTTGAAACTGAAGAGCTGAAGAACTGAAATGTTTGACTCCTGAATATTTTGTTTACACTATGGAGCAGCTGTAACCGACGAAGAATGACAGCCTCTTCATTTTTCACAGAAACCTAATTTTCACTTGCAAACACAAATGTTTGCATGGTCCTTTTGCATTTCAACAGATCAGCTGTTAAATAATGTAAATGTAAATGTGCCATATTTGTCAATTGTGATTTCAGCACATCCCTGTGCTTCGAGCCCATCTCCTGCAAAAACATCTGGAACTGATGGTGATTCAGGCCATGTGCCCGGATGAAGTTCACTGTTTTCATGACCGTGGTCACTATGTCATCCATCCCCAGCACCTTCTTTATGCTTTATTGGGGTGCCTCGTAAAGAGAAGAGAAATGTAAAGGAAATCACATAGATGAAGTGCTTGGATAACTAGGACGAAATTATCTTTACCATGCATTACAACTGTTATTCTAGGAGAGCTAATTCCTTATCTCTATCATCTTCTACCTGATCACTGCCAGTGGCATCAGGTTGAGGGTTTCTGAACCTGACAAACTTGACTAAGTTGCTGGTACGTTTGTCTCACTGGGTTTGCAGGATCCAAGTTCGCCTTAGGTAGAAGTAGGCTATACCAAAAGCTAACACATATCCTAACGCTACGGCGGTGGGCAATACAGTGTCTGGAGCTGACCAGGAGTAAGAGATGGGTTGAGAGGGAGATACAGTTAAGGACACGATTTCTTTCAATACATTATCTACGGGGGTCACATATATTATTTGGGTACCTTTATATTGAATATGGGTAAGGGTGTGTGCTTCTAGTTCTATACTGTGTTTAGTAAAGAAGTCCGGTATTTCTATTTCGCTTTCATATTGATCAGGGTTTAAATGATAGTGAGCCGAATCTCCAACATGGAGTATAGCGTTAGGGGTCACATTGACCCAGATTGTCTGATTGGGTAACGGGATACGATCTGCGGTGTTGTGTTGGTCATATGTCAACGTGGCTTCTTCCACGGGGGTATTGACCAACCAACAATTTCCGACTATCTCTGCTTGGCTGTCAGTCACTTGGAGTTTAGAGGTGATGGTGACAGGGCACTGCGCACTGTTCATCATGGGTCGGAGACCACATGTACCATTAGTACTATCATGTATAAAAGGTTTACTAGGACAAAGGTAGTATATGTCTTTGGTTTGTGTGCAAATGCATAAATTTGGAGCCAGGTAAAGGTTGGGGTTACTATCATGATAAGCTATGAGTGTGGGACTTTGTACTTTCACATAAGTCTCCTCCCTCCAGAATCCTACATTTATCACATCTTTAAGTCAGTAGATGTTTTCTGTAGACACTATGGGTAAGTTAACTAAGAAGGCTAGTTCCCTATCCTGAGGGTTGACATATATTGGGACCGCACTGCCTAAAGTATAGGCTAAGTGAGCCCATGAATCCGTGGAGGTTTCTTTAGTGGCTTCAGCCAAAATGTACTGTACCAAGGAGAGAGGTGTTAAATATGAGGGAATTCTTCCCATAGCAAGGCTATCAACATAGTCGCTAATCTCTCGCATGTCCAACATAAGCATGTTTACCAGCTGGGTGTGAGCATAATCAACATGGAGTACCGAGAGCAGTGAATTAATAGGTTGCTCTTTCAGGACTTTCCCTGAGTTAGGTCATGGATCAACAATGTCAGAGATGTTGAGGGTAATTACAAGGCCGAGAACAAAGATCACACACAGCCAGGTCATCCTACCAAGACAATTGTACATAGTTAAGGCTCTGTGTACCAACTGTAGTCCTAACTATTTTATTACATGTTGGGGGACCCTAGGGTTAGTCTTAGGCCAAGTCCACACATAGCCAGGTATTTATAAAAACGAATATCTCCCCCACATCGTTTCCAAAAAAATTGTCATACACATGTGATTGTTTTTAAAAAAGTTTTTATCCACATGAACCTGCACAAAAACGCCAGAGTGTTGTCGTAAACACGCCAAGCGCAGTTTATATGTCAGTATAACATAAAGCTAAAATCTGTGTCAGCCAATCAGAATCCCTCAAAACAAACACAACTTCCTGTTGTCGCTTCCGTAGGTCTAAAACTACGTCGCACGATATTGCGCCTCTGTATTTGGTGGGAGAGTTGGCATAAAACACCCAACCTCCAAATTCTCCTTCTCCTGCGCCCCTCAATGCACTGTAACAATTCAGTTTGTAAAACAAAACAAGCAAAAATCGCCTGAATCAGTAGAAGCAGTACATGTCTGGTAGCGTTCATTTTCATCAAAACAAAAAGTTAATACCAGTCGCATGTGTGACGGCATTGTCGCATTTGTCGCAAACGGTGATGTTTGAGACAGTAAAAACGCCGTTTTACAAGTACACACGCATACACTAAAACGGAGTTTTTCAAAATCTCCACTTTGCCCGGAGTTTTCATTTATAATCGTTTTTGGTGATGCAAAACTACGTTTTCATGTGGACAAAACGCATAAAAATGTATTCGATTTACAAGATACCCGTCTTCGTGTGGACTAGGCCTTAGGGTTCACCCCCACTAAGTGTGACCAGAGGACAAAGACGGTTAGCGTGCATTGTGGACAACATAAGAAGGAGAGGAAAGAATGAGTAGAGTAGAGGGTGAAGAGGTATGGCTAGCTCTATGGGTCCTCTCTCTTTAGTTGTTTTCTAAGGTGGCCTGCTCACTAGTAACCTAGTGGATCCGGACTACTCCGGGTTCTCCCTTCCTGTGGTAGCGGCCTTATGGGCTTTGATCTGATTGAGGTGAACCCACTTAAAAGTTGCATCCCTCATTCCCTAAGAGACTTTGATCTGGTAAACCGCCGGGAAGAGCTTGTCAGTGATGGTGTAGGGCCCCGACCAGCGTGAACAGAACTTCCAAGTTAGTTTCCCAGTGCTCTGCCGGGCCCTACCGGTAGGTGGGACGAAATTGTAGCACCACATCTTGTCCCCCACTTGGAAATAGTGGTGGGATGCTTTTAGATCATAGCAGGCTTTATGTCCTCTAGCCCTCTTTTCAAGGTGTTGTTGCGCAAATGCGAATGTGGCCTTGAGATGTTCGTGGAGGTCAGCCATGTATAGGCAGTGGTGTAGGCAGTTGCTATGCTGGCCTCTCCTGGTTGATTGACTTGGCTAGGTAGCCTGAATTTCGAAATAATGTGACTCATCAGTAGAAAAGCCGTGGAGAGAGCCATGTCATTTGGGGCAGGTAGGCATTCCACCCACTTGGTGAATGCACATGTGACTGTGAGGAAATACTTATTGCCTCGGGTGGATTTAGTAAGCAGTCCCACCCAGTCGATCATCACATCATTCAAGTCATCAGCATCACATCATTCTAAACTTACAAAAAATCAAACCAGCGCTGAACATCAGATTCCAGGGAACCTAACTAGTAATGTATTTATGGATTTCTTTGATAATAAAATAGAGAATATTAGACTAAATATAAATCCTTTTATAGGTAATTCATCTGGTTTGTTATCTGGATTGGCTGATATTGAACAAAATCTAACATTAGAAGAAAAGCTTGAAGCTTTTCATCCACTCCCACAACTAGAATTGGAGAAAATAATTTAATTGTTAAATTCTACTACTTGCACATTAGACTCGATTCCCTCTAAATTACTCAAAGAGGTTTTACCAGTTGTAATCGAACCTCTTTTAAATATAGTAAACTCATCCATCACAATGGGTCACATGCCCAGATCCTGTAAACTAGCAGTCATTAAACCCCTGATCAAGAAACCAAATCTTGATCCTAATGTACTATCTAGCTACAGACCCATCTCGAACCTATCATTTATATCCAAGATCATAGAAAAAGCTGTGGCCAAACAGTTATGCTTATATCTGCACTGGAACCACATATTTGAAAAATTCCAATCTGGATTTAGGCCCCACCACAGCACTGAAACAGCACTCGTTAAAGTAACAAATGATCTCCTTCTTGCCTCTGATCAAGGTTATGTATCTCTATTAGTGCTTCTCAATCTTAGTGCAGCCTTCGACACAATAGATCACAAGATCCTGCTAGAAAGGTTAGAAAACTGGGTTGGAATCTCGGGTACAGCCCTTTCATGGTTTAATTCTTACTTAACCAATCGCTATCAGTTTGTAGAGCTCGATAATATTCCCTCCAAACACTCAGAAGTGAAATATGGAGTCCCGCAAGGCTCCATCCTAGGACCACTATTATTTACATTATATATGTTACCATTAGGAATAATTATAAATAAACATGGTGTCAACTTTCACTGCTATGCAGATGACACCCAACTTTATATATCAGCCAAACCTGATGACAAATCCAGATTAGGAAAAATTGAGGCCTGCGTAAGTGATATTAAATGTTGGATGTCGCTAAACTTCCTCCACCTTAATGGTGACAAAACAGAGGTTCTCATTCTGGGCCCAAAGGCCACAAGACAGAAAATACCAGATCTAATGTTAAATCTTGTAGATTACCCCATTACTCCTGGCTCGGTAGCCAAAAATCTCGGCGTCTTATTCGACTCTGACCTATCATTTGATAAATACATAGATAATACTACCAGGATAGCTTTTCTACATCTCCGTAACATTGCCAAGTTAAGAAATGCATTATCCCAGCATGATGCAGAAAAACTAGTACACGCCTTTGTTAGCTCCAGATTAGATTATTGTAACTCGTTACTGTCAGGATGTTCAAATAGGAATATAAATAAACTTCAAGTAGTTCAAAATGCCGCAGCCAGAGTTCTAACTAGAACTAGGAAATTTGAACATATCATCCCAGTCTTATCGGCCCTGCACTGGCTCCCAGTAAAATTCCGTATTGATTTAAAAATTATTCTATTGACTTATAAAGCACTGCATGGACTTGCTCCTGACTACCTCCAAGAGCTTATCTCTTATTATGAACCCCCGTGACCACTACGATCCCAAGGTGCTGGCCTCTTATTAGTTCCATCAATTAATAGGGTAACAGCAGGGGGGAAGAGCCTTTTCTTATAAGGCCCCCAACTATGGAATAGTCTTCCAGAATGTGTCCGGGACTCTGGCACAGTCTCAATCTTTAAGTCTAGGTTGAAAACTTACTTGTTTGATCTAGCATTTGGTAATTAATGTGCCCCTTTAGATAAGGTAACAGATCCAGGGGTTCATGGGTAAAGGGTTTTTATGACAAACTGGGCGCTGGTGCTGTCATCCTATCACTGCACGCGGTCACTCAAGTTTGTCGACGGTGTAGTGGATGGATGCCAGTGTCTCAGGATGCTCCCAAGTCTGTGTTACCTTCTGGTTCTGCCCTTTAGCTAGGCTGTAATAATTTAATTGCCGGAGTCGCTGCCACACTCCAGAAATGCTTACATTTACTTTGTCTAACATATTCCATATAGAACTAATTGTCCCTCTTCTTCCCAATGGCTGCCCGAGAAATACCGGGACAAGGAAACACGAGCCTTTCCGTTACCCACCCCATACAAGCATCTAGGAGATGGTCTGGCTTGCCAGTGGATGTGCCGATGCCGTGGTTGGATGTGCCATTATCGCAAGAGGACGTGCTGATGCCAACTCCCATCTGAGGCTCATCTACTCTGAAGGGACTGTGACTACTCGGCCTGGAAGTAGAATCATAACTACAGGATTATATCTGGATTATACATGAACTGTGAATGTGGACTGTCACGATCTGCCCCGCCTCCCTCCTGTCATTCTCGTGCCTGTTTGTTTTTGTAGCCATGTGCGTCTTAGCCCCGCCTCCTGTTTTGTATTCCCTGCCTCTCGTTTTGTCCTTCAGGTGTTTCGTGTTAGTTTCTGTTCTATTTATACCCTCTGTCTGGTCTGTCGTGTTGCTGGTTATTTTGTCTACAGCCCTTATCGTCACACTATTGTAGTCCGTTGTTTAAAAGCTTAGTCGTGTTAATGTATTCCGCGTTTTGTCTATTGTCTTGACTCTGTTTCAGCTTCATGTAGTTTAAAGTTCCCTTTCGTGTTCATTGTTAGTCTGCTAGTGTATTCTCTGTTTTGTTAATGCCTTTACGTGTAGGTTCCGTCTTGTTTACTGGTATGTCTCACAATAAATCTCGCTCATCTCAGCGCTTGTGTCCGGCTCGCAAATCTACGCACCGTTCGGCGTTACATGGACATTGCTAGCGGGCCACCCAATGGAGGATGGGTTCCCTTTTGAGTCTTGGTCCTCACAAGGTTTCTTCCTAAATTCCTGCCATCTTAGGGAGTTTTTCCTTGCCACTGTCGCCTTTGGCTTGCTCATTAGGGATCTGGACCCACGCAATTTGTAAAGCCGCTTTGTGACAACATGTGTTGTAAAAAGCGCTATATAAATAAAATTGAATTGAATTGAATCACCCCATCTGTGGCTCCGAGGGACAATGAGCGCAGGTAAAGTGAGGGTCTTGGAGACATGTACAAACAGGCCCTTGACTAGGCGGAGGGAGGGTCGAGCACTGAACAAGTCTTTTAGGTCAGGGACGGTTTTATAGTCAGGCTTAGAAATATTATGTTTCAGAGGGTCGGAAAGATAAAGAATCTTTTTGTGGATGGCTGGATCTTGGGCCTGTAAGGCGATGAGATCCGAATCTGAGAATGTAGGTTGAACTGATGCAGACACGCGTTGGTTTGGGGGGGTTGTGGGGTCAACCACGCTGTGCGACCTCGTAACCACCAGCACCAATGGGTTGGGAGGGGGGGGGTAAAGTCTGCGGCATCGGCTTCTGCTAGTATTTGTTCTACATTGGTTGGGAACTTGGTTGCGTCTGGTTCTTGGCCTAGGCTAGGTGGTTGTTCTAGAGACCCCCCTGTAAGTTCTACTGAAGATGGCTCTAACTCTTGTTTGATTATGGGCGTATGATCAACAGGCACGGCGATGTTTAAGGCTGAGACCAGTAGCGCTCTCTCCTAGGAGGCGGCGCTTTCTCGTTATAAGCTCGTCCTTTGTCGTTTGTTTTGTGTATGTGCATATGTTTAAAGTATGTGTGTGGCGACTGAACTGGAGTTAAGCGCTCGTCCGTCGCCATTTGTCTATGTATGTGCATGTATGTAGTGACGTTGGACTGGAGCATGCGAGAATGAAAGCGCGTCTGCCGTTTGTTTTGTCTTGCGTGTTTGTTTTTGTCCTAGAGTGTTGCGTGAATTGTTGTGTGTAAATTCCCCCCCGGGCCTCTCCGTAGTATTTTTTTGTCTCCTGAGCAGATAAGATTCCTCATGCGTAGACGGAGCTCCCTACCTTCCCCGGTGAAATGGGGGGGTAGAGGGTCAGGGCTACGCGCATTTATGTTATATGTTTATTCAATATGCTTTAAGCGTTTCTGTGCAGGACCTGGAGGCGAGATGCGGCGCTCCCAGGACATGGGATCTCTGGCGGAGGGTGACCAAGAAGCCCCTGCGGTGCCCTCCCAACTGTGAGGCGAAGCACGGGGCTTGGTCTCTGGAGTTCCTGGGTTCGGTGGAGGAATCCACCATGCGATGATCCTCCCCGAGAGGGGTGGTCCCCAGGAGCCCAGGGTGAACCCCAGGGGAGCGCAGGGGTGCAGCTCCACTATTCAGGGGGTCCGGAGGTCGGGGTGAGGAGGTCGGGGCCCGGTCGGACCAGGGTCTCCGCCCAGGGAAGGGGAGCTAATCTCTGTTGTGTATATTACAGATTCCGGACACGGAAGAGAGCCGCTCCCTGCGGCCCGGGGGTTCCGCCTCGTGAGGGGGACCCAAGCTATGTCTCTGTGTCTTGTATGTTGTATAGCTCCGCTGGGAGCTGGCCCCTGCTGTGTCCCCGCCCGCCCCCGTTTTTGTTTTTTGTGCTGCCGCTGTTTACCGCACATCGGGCCGTAGTGCGGCTTGGTGGGGGGGTCTGTCAGGGTGAGGAGGCTCCCCCTACCGGTCGCCTAATGTACAGCGGCAGTTGTCCTGTTGTTGTTGCGTTGTGTGCGTCCCTCAGGTGGGTGGGGCTTATCATCCCCCACACCTGATGGTCGTTTGTCTGTCTATATATGTCTTGTCTTTGTGTCAGTTGACTGCTGGCTATTGTATCCTTGATTTGGGTCAGTGCACGGGATTTTGGAATGCGCACGTTATAAATTAAATAACCTCCTTTTCTCTGAGACTTGGCGTGATCACTTCCTTATTTGTTCGCACAAAGGCTAAACCGACTATCTGCTAGCTGAAAAGAGACGTCACCTAGGTCACACTGGATTGAGACTGTGTCTGTTCCTCGAGTACCAAAAAATAACTCTCGCAAAGTTAGTAGACAAAATTTAATCAATGTTAAATTCGATTATGCTCCCTTGGAGAGTAGTTTAAATCTGAAACTAGGACTGCTAAATATTAGACCCCTGTCATCTAAAGCATTGCTTGTTAATGAAATGATTACCGATCATAATCTATGCATGCTCTGCTTGACGGAAACCTGGACCCGGCCAGACGATTATATGGCCCTAAACGAAGCTTCTCCCTCTGACTATAGATATGTTCATAACCCCCGTCCAAATGGTCGAGGAGGTGGTGTCGCCACAATATATTTGACTCTGAAATAGACATTTCTCAAAAATTCCACTTTAAATTTAATTCTTTTGAACATCTCATCCTCACTGTTTCAAATGTATCAAATCTAACAACCAACAAAGCGTCGCAGTCGTTTATGTTAATTACTATTTACCGCCCCCCTGGTTCATACTCTGAGTTCTTGCAGGAGTTTTCAGACTTCCTGTCTCATGTAGTGCTATCAGCCGATACGGTGATTATAGTTGGTGATTTTAACATCCATTTTGAGAATCGTTGTGACTCTTTCAGCAAAAAGTTTCAAGAAATTCTTTATTCAATGGGTATCACTCAGAATGTGGTGGGTCCAACGCATTATTGTAGTCATACTTTAGACCTGGTCTTATCATTTGGTATTAACATATCCAGTTTAGCAATTTTACGTCAGAGTGAGGCCGTTTCTGACCACAGCCTCATAACGTACGAGTTATGCTTGACTGACGGTATTCATCAGCCGCCCTGCTACCGAATGAAACGAACTATAACATCTAGTACCATAGCCGCGCTCACTGATATTTTACCTGGTTTGACAGAAATTGATACACCTGTAGCTCCGGAAGGACTAGAGCATTTTACCGAGCACGTTGAGACTTCTCTTCGTACAGCATTAGACAAGGTTGCACCATTACGCTATAAGAGAGCCTCTGAGAGAAGAATAGCGCCATGGTATAACGAGCACACGCGTAGTCTCAAACGAGCCGCTCGGATCCTGTAGCGTAAATGGCGAAATTCAATGTTAGAAGTGTATAGACTATCATGGAAAAGCAGCCTTATTGAATATAAGCATGCCCTCCATACGGCAAAATCCTCATACTTATCGGCTTAAATAGAAAAACATAAAAACAATTGTGCACTCCTATTTAAAACTGTTTCCAGCCTAACGAGGAGTCATGATCAAATCAATTCACTAATTCCACTAGAGTGTAGCAGTAATAATTTTATGAAATTCTTTAATGATAAGATTGATAAAATTAGGGGAAAAAATTGGTTGTGCTATCTCAGAGCCTGGCAACATGCCTATGCACCTTGACAGCTGTCTGGTCAGCTCTGATGCCCTGTTAGAGTCCTTCTCCCCAATTAGTCGTGAGGAGCTTATTTCATTGGTGGAATCTGCTAAGCCCTCCACATGCATACTAGATGCCGTACCAACCCATTTACTTAAAGAATTACTGCATAGCAATGTAGAACCTTTGCTCACTATAATAAACTGCTCTCTGAGCCTGGGCTATATTCCCAGTTCATTTAAACTTGCAGTTATCAAGCCGCTAATTAAAAAACCTGTTCTTAACCCCCAGGAAATGTCCAACTATAGGCCTATCTCTAATTTGTCATTCATATCCAAAATTCTAGAGAAAGTAATTTCTTCACAACACTCTTCCTTCCTACAGACAGAACATGTCTTAGAGTTATTTCAGTCTGGATTTAGACCCCATCACAGCACTGAGACTGCACTTACTAAAGTACTGAACAATCTCTTAATTTCCTATGATAAAGGACACATTTCTTTTCTCATACTGCTAGACCTCAGTGCGGCTTTTGACACTATTGATCATAATATTCTACTTAATAGACTGGAGACACTCATTGGTATAAGAGGTCAAGCACTCTCCTGGTTCAGGTCCTACCTGACAGATCGTTACCAATTTGTACTAGTAAACAACGAATGCTCAGAGCGTTCTAAGGTAAAATATGGTGTCCCACAAGGATCTGTATCACCACTACTCTCAAGATTGAGAACTGCGTCCAGGACATTAAAAACTGGATGGCGTCTAATTTTCTTCAACTAAATTCTGATAAGACTGAGGTGCTGATTCTTGGGCCTAAAGTTGCTAGAAACAACTGGGCTGATATTGCCCTTACCCTAGATGGGTTTTCAGTAACACTTAAGTCTACCACAAAAAGCTTAGTTGTCACTATTGATTCGGATCTTTCATTTGACTACTGTAATGGTCTTCTAATTGGATGCTCTAAACAGTCCATAAAGAAGCTACAACTTGTACAAAATGCTGCAGCTAGAGTCCTAACTAAGGCTAGAAAATTCGATCATATTAGTCCCACTCTCGCGGCATTACATTGGCTTCCGATTAAACATCGAATTGAATTTAAAATTCTTCTCTTAACCTATAAGGCATTAAATGGTCTTGCCCCACAATATCTGAGTGAACTCATTGCTTACTACAACCCATTTCGCCCTTTACGTTCCCAAAATGCTGGATTTCTCTTAGTTCCAAAAATGTACAGCCGGAGGCAGAGCTTTCTCCTTTAAAGCTCCTCAATTATGGAATAGCCTTCCAGCACCAATCCGAGATGCTGAAACAGTTCCAATCTTTAAATCTAGACTTAAGACTCACCTATTTAATCAAGCCTTCAGTTAAATATTCCCCTAGTAAGGTGCGGGGCTCAGGGGCCCCCAGACGTTGAGATTTCTGGTAATCTGAGATGTTGATGCTGTCATCCAGCGGTGTCATGGCATCACTCAGTGAGCCCTCATGACTGTGGTCACCTCTGGACCCCTCCCTTTAGTTAAGCTGCTATAGATTAGCCTGCCGGAGCTACATGCTAATCACTGGCACATGAGCTATGTACATTTAAATCAATGGTGGTTAAACTGACATCCTCACACTCAGTCTGTATTGTCCATCTTTTTGCATGCTTCTACCCAAGACGACTGCATGCAAGCACCTACAAGCACCTGGGAGATGGTCTGCCTCGCCGGTGGATGTACTGATGCCGGGGTTGGATGTACCATTGCTGTAAGGGGACGTGCTGATGCTGGCTCCTACCTGAGGTGCACCATCTGCACCGAAGGGACTGTGACTACTTGGCCGGGGAACAAGAACTTTAAGCTATAACTGTAGAACCACCTCTTGTTCACAAATACGGACTGGTGCTAACGGGCCGCCCAATGGAGGATGGGTTCCCTTTTGAGTCTTGGTCCTCCCAAGGATTCTTCCTTTTTCCACGCCATCTTAGGGAGTTTTTCTTTGCCACTGTCGCCTTTGCCTTGCTCATTAGGAATCTGGACCCATACAATTTGTAAAGCTGCTTTGAGACAACATGTGTTGTAAAAAGCGCTATATAAATAAAATTGACTTGACTTGACTTGACTGATCCAGTCTGTCGGCTCTGTAACATCTGCAATGTGACCACCAGCTTGATACTCATCCAGGTGAGCTTTGACATCCACCTTCATTGCTATGGGGACATTGCGAGGGGCACACTGATCCGGAGTTACAGTGGGATCCAGCTCGAAATGGACATTCCCAGGGACAGATTCCACAGGTGAGTTGAATACATCACTGAATTTGCTAAGCAGTACTTCTCTGGTCAGTGATACTACAGAGACTGTGCGTGTTCAATTTTTTGAATGTCTTCAGGAATTGTGAACTGCATGAGTCCCAAACGTACACAAGTGCAGCCCAACAAGAGCGGATTCTGTGAGGTTTTCACTATCTCAAATGACAGTGTTTCTTTCCATGCACCACATATTCAGTGTCAAAAACACCCAAAGAGCTCAATATCTCTCCTGAGTACAGTTTTAATTTGATGTTGCTAGGGCGAAGTTGTGTGTCAGGTGCCAGCCTGGTCTTGTCTTTGTAGCTCATCACATTGCAGGTGGCCCCAGAGTCCAGCTGACAATGCTGTGGTTTGTTGTGTAGACGCAATGTGACAAACCATTTCTTCCCCTCTGCTTCTAATGCCCCAATCAACTCATGCATGTAAATGTCATCATCTGCCAGTCTGTCCTCAGCTGCGTTTTCCATACAGTATATCTTCCTTTCTTTGCGTTCTTTCTTGATTTTTAAACACACCTTTGTAAAGTGGTTATTTGTTCCACAGGATTTACAAGATTTGCCATATGCTGGGCAGTGTTCCCTGCCCCTCGAATGTGTATTGCCACAGTATGGCTCTGGGTGAATTGCTCTGCAGCCGCTGATTTGGTCTGGAACGTTGCCTAGCCACGGTGTGAGCTGCGTCTCCAGTGGGGCTTGCTAACGTTATGTCCATCGCTCTCATACGGATATCTGTCTGCTCAGACGCACGACACATCTCTATTGCAGTAAGCAGTGTTAATTTTTTTTCTCTTAACAACCTACGATGTTTATCCTCATTTGCAACACCCAGTACGATCTTGTCTCGAATCAGTTCATCTCAGTCTGGTCACAAAACTGTCAATGGATTCTCCTTCCTCTTGCTTGCAGCTACCAAACACATACCTCTCATAGATGACATTTTCATGGGTTTGAAGTGTGAAGAATGGTTTGAGCTCCTCCGTGAGAGCCAAATTGTGACGATAAACATGTCTGCATTCACTATTCTCAGAATAGCAGCTTGAACGCTCTTGGACTTGTCCGCTATACCTGTAGCCAGAGCATAATCTTCGAATTCCGACCTAAATATGTCCCAGTTAGTGCTCCAGTAGCCAGTGAGGCATATCGGCGACAGGGCTAGAATGTTAGCTGCCATGCTAGCACTGTAGCTGAGTTGAAGCGGTAAAAATGGACTGAGCTGAATGAGTCCGTCTCACCCGAAAAGCTAACTTTAGTAGTTTCCTCACTGGTCCGACAGCCGCACAAACCAGGTTTGGTATTCATAACACTGCAGTCTTATGAAGCGAGAATCCACCAACTTCTGACACCATGTTATGTGCCGAGGCTCTTGGTTTATTTTTCAACAACGTACAGCGCCCTACATACGTTAGGCAACACAAGCCAAAACAATAGAATACAGAGCAATAGATGAGCTACACCCCGTGATACATAGCGAATGCATAGCGAAATGCTGTTCTTTTTTGTTATTTGTTTTCTTATACCAAATATACTACTGCTGCTGCTATTTTGTTAATATGTTCATGCTATCTGTGTAGAGTATTGCAAGGGAAACGACTCCTTGACCCTGATCTTAACCCTAACCCTAACATATCTTCATGAACTACAAACAGTGCCATATTGTTCCAAGTTCCTTCACACTGTGCATGTGGCTGTATGGGTACTGTAGTTTATATGCCTAATGAAAGATTACTTTTAAATCACAAACCTTATTGACACAGGGGTCAATAACTTTATTGTAGCAATATGTGAGATATACCTGAATAAAACTTGGAATTTTCTTTGGATTAGGAAGAAACCTTGGGAGGACCAACACTCAAAAGGGAACCCATCCTCCACTGGGTGGCCTGCAGGTAAACGTCCATATTTATAGTTCTAATATAGTTCTATAGATCCAGTCATAGTTCTAATTCCAGGCCGAGCAGTCACAGTCATTCCAATGTAAATGTTGAGCCTCAGGTAGGAGTTGGCATCCGCCCGTCTGCTGGCGGTAATAGCACATCAATCCACGACGTTGGTGTCACGGAAGTTATTACAAAGAGCAGACCAGTCACCCCTATTAGATCTCACATTGATCTGTAAATTCATTCTTAAATTTGAAGTATACATTTCTAGAGTGTGATGCTGGTCCCCTGGGGGTATGTAAACTGCAAAGCTGTCTGTCAGTGACATCAAATGGGCATTACTGTATAATTTTAATTTAGTTGATCTTGCTACTCGTGCATGATGGTTGAAATGAGAACTGCAATCAAAGAAAATACACATGTAAACATATTATACCTAGAGTTAATGAACCTAATTCCAACGACATTTTCAGATATCTTAGATTTTTTTTAAGTCTCTATGTCAGGGTGCAGCTCCCGGACCCCTCCATTTGGGCGTGTGTTTGTGTCGTCTGCGTCTAGATCTGTCCTTATTTGTATTTCCGTGGGGGTGGTTAGGTGTGCATATGTTCATCGGTCTCACCTGTGGCTTGTCTCGTGTTTACTCGGGTCTCGTGTCGTTCGTCTATTTAATGTGCGTTTACGCAGTGTCCCGTGCTCATCTTTCTTTGGAATGTGTCAGATGTGTGTGTGTACGCTACCATAGTAGCTTGTACCAAATAAACGTTATATGTCAGGCGATTCGCCTGCATTCTGTACGCAAAAACCTTGCGTTACACTCATTTATAATCATATAAAAGTAATGAATTGTATACATGTTGCTAGGTATTTTGACTGCCACTAGAGCCCGTTGACCTAGTTTTAATAGGATTCTTATTTATAAGGAGTATAAAAGTACTAGATTTATGGAGAGATGATTATGGATATCGTTGCTTTATACTGTGCAAATTCTAACAAGTTGAGACCGTCTTGTTAGTTTGCACAATTAGATTTAAAAATACAATTTCTATGTATGGTGCATTAAGATAATGTGTACTAACATGAAATAGTTGAACTGCCACCTGTCATGGTGGAGTGCGATAATTGATGCCAAAGACGAGTACCTCCTTTCGTGATGGAAACTCAGATGCTTTATTTGAGCAACGAACGTGGGGCGCTATCGTGCTTAGAACAAACGAATACAACATATAACGTAAAACGTGACTACTCTACTGGGGTGACTCAAACAAAGACGAGCACGGGACACTGCGCAAGCACACATTAAATAGACAAACCACACTAACCCTTGGTGAAGACAAGACAAACTACAGGTGCGACGAATGAACACACTCACACCGACACACACCCACGGAAATACATATAAGGACATAGACAACAGGAACACACACCCACAGGGAGGGGTCCGGGGCTGATCGTGACACCGCAAATTTAAATTATTTCCACTTAATAGTTTATATACTTGTAAATTACATATGATCATAAGTCATCATGCAGTGAAACAAATTGATTCACACTTCTTTATTATACCAATGCACAAAGGACACTACACAATCTGTACAGAAAAGTCTGCATATTATTGTCCAATAAATCATTAAGTACATCATTAAGACAAGTGAACAGTAAAGGCTGGGTGAAAACAGATATTAAGTGCAGTAGCCTAAGCAAAGAGGCCCAGGTTTCCCTCTCCCCAGCCACCTCTTCCAGCTCTTCTGGGGGGATACCAAGGCGTTCCCAGGACAGCCGAGAGATATAATCTCTCCAGCGTGTCCTGGGTCTTCCCCGGGGCCTCCCAGTTGGACATGGCAACAGCGCCTCTCTAGGCAGGCGCCCAGGTGGCATCCGAACCAGATGCCCGAACCACCTCAGCTGGCTCCTCTCTACGTGGAGGAGCAGCGACTCTACTCCGAGCCCCTCCCGGATGACTGTGCTCCGTACCTTATCTCTAAGGGAGAGCCCAGACACCCTGCGAAGAAAACTCATTTCGGCCGCTTGTATTCGCGATCTCATTCTTTCGGTCACTACTCAAAGTCAAGTCAAGTCAAGTCAATTTTATTTATATAGCGCTTTTTACAACACATGTTGTCTCAAAGCAGCTTTACAAATTGTATGGGTCCAGATCCCTAATGAGCAAGCCAAAGGCAACAGTGGCAAGGAAAAACTCCCTAAGATGGCGGGGAATAGGAAGAAACCTTGGGAGGACCAAGACTCAAAAGGGAACCCATCCTCCATTGGGCGGCCCGTTAGCACCAGTCCGTATTTGTGAACAAGAGGTGGTTCTACAGTTATAGCTTAAAGTTCTTGTTCCCCGGCCAAGTAGTCACAGTCCCTTCGGTGCAGATGGTGCACCTCAGGTAGGAGCCAGCATCAACACGTCCCCTTACGGCAATGGTACATCCAACCCCGGCATCAGTACATCCACCGGCGAGCCAGACCATCTCCCAGGTGCTTGTAGGTGCTTGCATGCAGTCATCTTGGGTAGAAGCATGCAAAAAGATGGACAATACAGACTGAGTGTGAGGATGTCAGTTTAACCACCATTGATTTAAATGTACATAGCTCATGTGCCAGTGATTAGCATGTAGCTCCGGCAGGCTAATCTATAGCAGCTTAACTAAAGGGAGGGGTCCAGAGGTGACCACAGTCATGAGGGCTCACTGAGACATTGCTTTCCAGTCAAGTCAGTCACAACTAGAGTGATGCCATGACACCGCTGGATGACAGCATCAACATCTCAGATTACCAGAAATCTCAACGTCTGGGGGCCGCTGAGCCCCGCACCTTACTAGGGGAATATTTAACTGAAGGCTTGATTATATAGGTGAGTCTTAAGTCTAGATTTAAAGATTGGAACTGTTTCAGAATCTCAGATTGGAGCTGGAAGGCTATTCCATAATTGAGGGGCTTTAAAGGAGAAAGCTCTGCCTCCGGCTGTAGTCTTACAAATTTTTGGAACTAAGAGAAATCCAGCATTTTGGGAGCGTAAAGGGCGAGATGGGTTGTAGTAAGCAATGAGTTCACTCAGATATTGTGGGGCAAGACCATTTAACGCCTTATAGGTTAAGAGAAGAATTTTAAATTCAATTCGATGTTTAATCGGAAGCCAATGTAATGCCGCGAGAGTGGGACTAATATGATCGAATTTTCTAGCCTTAGTTAGGACTCTAGCTGCAGCATTTTTGTACAAGTTGTAGCTTCTTTATGGACTGTTTAGAGCATCCAATTAGAAGACCATTACAGTAGTCCAATCTTGACGAGACAAAAGCATGGACCAGCTTCTCTGCATTAGCTAATGAAAGTAAGTGTCTCAGCTTGGCGATATTACGTAAATGGAAAAAGGCAGCCTTAGTGACATTGCATATATGTGTGTCAAATGAAATATCCGAATCAATAGTGACACCTAAGCTTTTTGCGGTAGACTTGGGTGTTACTGAAAACGCATCTAGGGTAAGGGGAATATCAGCCCAGCTGCTTCTAGCAGCTTTAGGCCCAAGAATCAGCACCTCAGTCTTATCAGAATTTAGTTGAAGAAAATTAGACGCCATCCAGTTTTTAATGTCCTGGGACGCAGCTCTCAATCTTGACAGTAGTGGTGATATCATCCGGATTGGAAGATATATACAACTGAGTATCATCTGCGTAGCAATGGAAGCTAATACCATGCCTACGGATGATAGTGCCCAGTGGAAGCATATATAATGTAAATAATATGGGGCCCAGTACAGATCCTTGTGGGACACCTTATTTTACCTTAGAACGCTCTGAGCATTCGTTGTTTACTAGTACAATTTGGTAACGATCTGTCAGGTAGGACCTGAACCAGGAGAGTGCTTGACCTCTTATACCAATGAGTGTCTCCAGCCTATTAAGTAGAATATTATGATCAATGGTGTCAAAAGCCGCACTGAGGTCTAGCAGTATGAGAAAAGAAATGTGTCCTTTATCAGAGGATATCAAGAGATCATTGACTACTTTAGTCAGCGCAGTTTCAGTGCTGTGGTGGGGTCTAAATCCAGACTGAAATAATTCTATAGTTGGACATTTCCTGGGGGTTAAGACCAGGTTTTTTAATTAGCGGCTTGATAACTGCAAGTTTAAATGAACTGGGAATATAGCCCAGGCTCAGAGAGCAGTTTATTATAGTGAGCAAAGGTTCTATATTGCTATGCAGTAATTCTTTAAGTAAATGGGTTGGTACTGCATCTAGTATGCATGTGGAGGGCTTGGCAGATTCCACCAATGAAATAAGCTCCTCACGACCAATTCGGGAGAAGGACTCTAACAGGGCATCAGAGCTGACCAGACAGCTGTCAAGGTGCATAGGCATGTTGACAGGCTCTGAGATAGCACAACCAATTTTTTCCCTAATTTTATCAATCTTATCATTAAAGAATTTCATAAAATTATTACTGCTACATTCTAGTGGGATTAGTGGATTGATTTGATCATGGCTCCTTGTTAGGCTGGAAACAGTTTTAAATAGGAGTGCAGAATTGTTTTTATGTTTTTCTATTAAAGCTGATAAGTATGAGGATTTTGCCGTCTGAAGGGCATGCTTATATTCACTAAGGCTGCGTTTCCATGATAGTCTAAACACTTCTAACTTTGAATTTCGCCATTTACGCTCCAGGATCCTCGCAGCTCGTTTGAGACTACGCGTGTGCTCGTTATACCATGGCGCTATTCTTCTCTCAGTGGCTCTCTTATAGCGTAATGGTGCAACCTTGTCTAATGCTGTACGAAGAGAAGTCTCAACGTGGTCGGTAAAATGCTCTAGTCCTTCCGGAGCTACAGGTGTATCAATTTCTGTCAAACCAGGTAAAATATCAGTGAGCGCGGCTATGGTACTAGATGTTATAGTTCGTTTCATTCGGTAGCGGGGAGGCTGATGAATACCGTCAGTCAAGCATAACTTGTACGTTATGAGGCTGTGGTCTGAAATGGCCTCGCTCTGAGGTAAAATTGCTAAGCTGGATATGTTAATACCAAATGATAAAACCAGGTCTAAAGTATGACTACAATTATGCGTAGGACCCACCACATTCTGAGTGATACCCATTGAATCAAGAATTTCTTGAAAATTTTTGCTTAAATCGTCACAAAGATTCTCAAAATGGATGTTAAAATCACCAACTATAATCACCTTATCGGCTGATAGCACTACATGAGACAGGAAGTCTGAAAACTCCTGCAAGAACTCAGAGTAAGAACTAGGGGGGCGGTAAATAGTAATTAACATAAACGACTGTGATGCCTTGTTGGTTGTCAGATTTGATACATTTGAAACAGTGAGGATGAGATGTTCAAAAGAATTAAATTTAAAGCCGAATTTTTGAGAAATGTCTATATCAGAGTCATATATTGTGGCGACACCACCTCCTCGACCATTTGGACGGGAATTATGAACATATCTATAGCCAGAGGGAGAGGCTTCATTTAGGGCTATATAATCATCTGGCCGGGTCCAGGTTTCCGTCAAGCAGAGCATGCATAGATTATGATCGGTAATCATTTCATTAACCAGCAATGCTTTAGATGACAGAGATCTAATATTTAGCAGTCCTAGTTTCAGATTTAAACTACTCTCCAAGGGAGCATAATCCAATTTAACATTGATTAAACATTGATTAAATTTTGTCTACAAAGCTCGTAACCATAGGTAAGAGTCGGAACGTAGATTGACCAGTAAATTGAGAGCTTTGCCTTTTGGCTCAGCTCTCTCTTCACCACAACGGTCGGTACAGCGACCGCAATACTGCAGCCGCAGCACCGATCCGCCTGTCAATCTCTCGTTCCGTCCTTCCCTCACTCGTGAACAAGAACCTGAGATACTTAAACTCCTCCACTTGAGGCAAGGACTCACTCCCGACCCAGAGAGGGCACTCCACCCTTGTCCGACTGAATACCATGGTCTCAGTTTTAGAGGTGCTGATTCTCATCCCGACCGTCTCGCACTCGGCTGTAAACTGATCCAGCGAGAGCTGTAGGTCTCGGCCTGATGATGCCAACAGGACCACATCATCTGCAAAGAGAAGGCGTGGAATCCTGAGGCCACCAAAGCGAACCCCCTCCGCCACTCGGCTACGCCGAGAAATTCTGTCCATAAAAGTTATGAACAGAATCGGTGACGAAGGGCAGCCTTGGCGGAGTCCAACTCCCACCGGAAACCAGTCTGACTTACTGCCGGCCATGCGAACCAAACTCCTGCTCTGCTTGTACAGGGACTGGATTGCCCGTAGCAACGGGCCCCGTACCCTATACTCCCGGAGCACCCCCCAGAGGAATCCCCGACCCCCGATGTACACGTGATGTTGCAAAGACGTGTCAACCAAGACAGTCCCACAACATCCAGAGCCTTAAGGAACTCAGGACGGATCTCATCCACCCCCGGAGCCTTGGCACCAAGGAGTTTCACAACCAGGCCCGATAGGACTCTTTCTTCAGCATGACGGCCTCCCTTACCCGAGGTGTCCACCACCGGGTTCGGGGATTGCCGCCACGACAGGCACCGACAACCTTGCGGCCACAGCTCCGATCTGCTGCATTGACAATAGAGGCACGGAACCAAGCCCACTCAGACTCAATGTTTCCGGCCTCCCTCGGGATGCGGTCAAAGCTTTGTCGGATGTGGGAGTTAAAGACCTTTCTAACAGGTTCCTCTGCCAGGCGTTCCCAGCAAACCCTCACAGTACGTTTGGGTCTGCCAGGTCTGTCCGGCATCCTTGCCCGCCATCTGATCCAACTCACCACTAGTTGGTGATCGGTTGACAGCTCAGCTCCTCTCTTTACCCGAGTGTCCAAGACACACGGTCGCAAGTTCGACGATACGATTACAAAATCAATCATCGAACTGCGACCTAAGGTGTCCTGGTGCCATGTGCACTTATGGACACCTCTGTGCTCAAACATGGTGTTCGTTATGGACAAGCTGTGACGAGCACAGAAGTCCAATAACAGAACACCACTCGGGTTCAGATCGGAGAGGCCGTTCCTCCCAATCACGCCCTTCCAGGTCCTACTGTCATTGCCCACGTGAGCATTGAAGTCCCTCAGCAGAACAATGGAATCCCCAGAAGGGGCACCTTCCAGTACCCCCTCCAAGGACTCCAAGAAGACCGGGTACTCCGAACTGCCATTCGGTGCATAAGCACAAACAACAGTAAGAGCCCGTTCCCCGACCATAAGGCGCAGGGAATCAACCCTCTTATCTACTGGGGAAAACCCCAACACACAGGCAGCGAGCCGGGGAGCTATGAGTAAGCCCACTCCAGCCCTCCGCATTTCACCCTGGGCAACTCCAGAAAAGAATAAAGTCCAGCCTCTCTCGAGAGGATTGGTTCCAGAACCCAAAACTGTGTGTGGAGGTGAGCCCAACTATATCTAGTTGGTATCTCTCAGCCTCACACACCAGCTCAGGCTCCTTCCCACCCAGAGAGGTTACGTTCCATGTCCCAAGAGCCAGCTTCAGTAACCGAGGGTTGGTACGCCAAGGCCCCCGCCTTCGGCCACCGCCCAAACCACAATGCACCGAACCCCTAGTACTACCTCTCCCACAGGTGGTTGGCCCATGGGAGAGTGAACAGAACAAACAACAAAACAAAAAAAAGAGTACACTACCAGTCATAAGTTTGGACACACTTAAGGTCTTGTCCTTAAGGTGGGGCTTGCTAAAGACTGAACAGTCTATGAAAATAACCTTACTAAACATCCTCCCAATCACTATCATCAGGGGCCTCATGTACTAAAGGTGCGTACGTACAAAAACATTGCGTACGCAATGTTTCACGCAAGCGGTCAGATGTACTAAATGTGACTTGAACGTGAGAAAGTGCGTACCCCCACGCCACTTTAATTTCAGGCGTACATATGTTTTTCGTACGTATGCAACACTTAGAGGTGATGCATTGAAATTATTAAGATATCCTTTACGCACACATTGTAGTAAGCCCTTATAGGGTAAAATTAAGTAAATTAAGTAAACAAGTAATTAATTTAAAGTAAACAGTAAATTAATCAAACAATTTCATTGCCTTACTGGAATAATCATTCAACGTGTTTCCGCTTAGCCTAGATTATATAAACATGCTTGCAATGTTGCGCTGGAGTTCTTGGGAGATGGCAGCGTTGGCATTACTGGAGGATATTGCTAATGGCCGAATTCGCCGAGAGCGTGCTTTCCGTGACCATTATGATTTTTTGGCCCATGATGATGACTGGCTTATAAGCCGTTTCAGATTTCCAAGAGCTGTCCTCTTGGAACTCTGTGTTGAGTGGGATCCAGTTTTGGAGAGAGAAACGGCAAGGAGTCGGGCATTGCCAGTTCCTTTACAGGTGCTGACAACGCTCGGCTTCCTGGCAACTGGCTCGTTTCAAAGAGAACTGGCCGGTCGGGGATATCCCAGTCATCTTTGAACCGTGCCATGCCAGCTGTTTTGGATGGGATCATATGCATGTCAGCTAGGTATTTAAAGTTCCCATATGATGCGGTTGACCAGGCAAACATTAAAGCGCAATTTGCAGCGATAGCGGTTTCCCGATTGTAATCGGAGCGATCGACTGCACACACATTGCTATAAAGGCACCATCTGTGGAGGAATTTGCTTATCTGAATAGAAAACACTTTCATTCCATAAATGTGCAAATAATCTGTGATGCAAAAATGTGCCAAAATGTAGTGGCACGGTGGTCTGGATCAACCCATGATTCGTACATCCTTACATATTAAACTCTCTGTCCCGCCATCTCCTTCTGCTGCCACACAGTTTGCTCTCCACAAGTTCCATATTTATGCGGCCCTCCTCTGGTACATGTTCATTGTAGCACCTTATTGATTCAAAGAGTATTCTCTTTTCCTCTCTCAATTTTTTTCACCGCAAATGATGAATCTTGTTGCTGTCTAGAGTTAGCATGGACAAGTTCCAATGCAAAAAAAATCAAATAACTGTTAAACAATATCAATTGGTTAAAGAAAGGTAGAAGAAACATACCAGTGTGATTATACAGACTTGCTTTTCTCTGATGCACACCAAGAAACATTTGTTCAATTGCGTGTTAGGGCATACAAAAATACAACTACAAAAAATTAAAGCCAATACATACATTTGAAAAGTACATAGTCATACTGATTGTGGTACTACTTAATTTACATAGTAAATAAATTACAATATTTAAAACGCTGACACCAAATTCCAGACTTGTGCTGCATCCACAATTACAACTACAATACTAAATAAGATGTCAGAAATAGGACTAGCCACCAGCATTAGCATAAAACATCATGTAATATCCTACCATCTGTAGCCCACAGTCTGACATCACGGACCCACTCCAGAACCCTGTTCTCAGGGCATACAAAGTCGCTGCACAAGTCCTCTTGCTTCTTGGTTCAGAAGAAAAACAGCACAGGTACTGAGAGAGGCAATAACGAAGCGAGTTGGCAACATTAGGCACTAAGAAACAAGATGGAGGCGGACGAATTGGTTCAGAAGAAAACAGCACTGGATCCGTTGTCTGTTTGGTTTGGGTTTCACCAAGATGATGAGGAACAAACAACCGTTATCTGTAAAATATGCCGCAAAAGTATTGCAGCAAAAGGTAGCAGTACCACAAATCTGTTTCACCATTTGAAAAGCCACCCATTACAGATTGAACAATGCCTGAAACTCTGCATGTCCACATCTCGACCTACACCAAATAAAACGCAAATGCAACCAGCCCAGAAGCAAATGACTCTGGCTGCTTCGTTTCAAAAGCAATCTCATATGACAAAAAAAGTGATAGATACCCCTTTTTGCCTCAAAGTGTAAAATATCTCCAATAGAAACCGCTAATGCATATATACAAAATGTAAAAGAAATTTTTAATGGAGACATACATCTGTTGCAGGCACTAGAATCATACTGGTGTGACTACTGTATACATCAAAGGGATAAATTTATCATTTATGGAGTGTTTTAGAGGAGATTTCAAAATATCGCGATATATATTGTGTATCGCGATATAGCCTAAAAATCTTGCGAAATTATTTTTAGGCCATATCGCCCAGCCCTAGGTGGTGGGAAGCAACAATGAAACAAATTGACAAAATGTTTCCTTTAAACTGGAGGTTTACAGCAACACTATGTTAGCATGGTCAGTTACTTTGATGTATCTGCTGGATAACGAAAGATGAAGGCTATTCTGCTGCCGCAGGTTCCATCCAATGGCATGAACAGTCAGCATATCATTCCGAGCTTTAGACAAAAAGTTGAAAAGACAATAACAGACTCACAAATTCATTAGAATTATCTCCATACTAGAATAAGACCATGGCAAATGTGATGACAACCAAATAGTACCCAAAAAAAAGAAAAGGATGCGGTTATGAAAGCATATACACACCAGACTTGTCATGTACTTTGTTGTCAGAGCACAACGAGAGAGGTAACTGTGACGGGCAGGAGGTGCGAACAAAAAGGAAGCGATCACACCAAGTCTCAGAGAAAAAGAGGGGTTTTAATGAATAACGTGTGCAAACCAAAGTCCCGTGCACTGACCCAAATTAAGGATACAATAACCAGCAGTCAACTGGTACAAAGACAAGGCATATATAGACAGACAAACGACCATCAGGTGAGGGAGCTAATAAGCCCCACCCACCTGAGGGACGCACACAATGCAACAACAACAGGACAACTGCCGCTGTGCCGTAGGTGACCTCCCTCACCGTGACAGTAACTGTTCACCAGTTTATAACTCCTCCCCTGCAGTAGTGCCAGCACTATTCAAATTTCTGCCACTCCAGAAATTTGACACATTGTGAATCATTGTCATTTTCCCATCAAAAAATGGTTAATATTTATTAAACATAACACTGTACCTCACATTTTGTTGAATGGGCAAAGGCATGCATCACAAACAGAAATCTCTGCAGTAAAGATCCCAGTTCTGGCATGGATATTTTCTCACTTTCTCAAGGTCAAAGTCAAAGTCAAATTTATTTATATAGCGCTTTTTGCAACACATGTTGTCACAAAGCAGCTTTACAATCGTATGGGTCCAGATCCCTAATGAGCAAGCCAGAGGCGACAGTGGCACGAAAAAACTTCCTAAGATGGCAGGAATTTAGGAAGAAACCTTGGGAGGACCAAGACTCAAAAGGCAACCCATCCTCCATTGGGCGGCCCGCTAGCAGAAGTCCGCATTTATAGTTTAAATATAGTTCTGTAGTTATAGTTCTAATTCCAGGCCGAGTAGTCACAGTCCCTTCAATGCAGATGGTGAGCCTCAGGTAGGAGTTGGCATCAGCACACAACCACACCCAAACAAAATGGCAGCCACTCCCTACCACCAATCTGTAACACCATCTCCTGAGACCCAGCAATTCAATTTCGTCCACTGTAGTGGACATCATGTTTTTTCTCATATCTTCCATACTATACATTTCACTCTACTTAGTCCTGTTGTTCCTTAAAGAGTACCACTGTGGCTTTAAAATTACATCACATTTCAGGGGTGTGACTTTGCCAGGTTCTTGTTGCTGTCTTTTCAAAATGGCCACCATCACAACAAGCACATTTTATGGAAAAAAGAAAGGTAAGCATGACTTTCATAATTAGCGAGTTCTTTTACTCTACTAAGTTGATTGTTTCAAGGATGTAAACATCTCAGGAATATTTGAGTGACTTTTCAGAGCTAAGCTTAAGTATTATCATAGGAAAACAGCTAATTTATAAATGCACTCTGTAGTGGACGCCAGGACCTCATGCTTATATTTGTTTCACAATTTTTAGTAGACAGCTCAATGACAGAGGCAGAGAGGATTCTTAACAGAATCATTGAGGGAGATTCAGACATAGATCTTTCTGAGGATGACAGTCCATTGAGAGAGCATCAGACAGGAGAGAGTGAAAGCTCAGATGACACAGATGAGGAGGACCTAGATCAGGTGGACCAAGATGCAGAGCTGGATGAAGTGTCCCGTCGTCCTCTATGGGCAAAAACCAGCATGTAGGGATCTGAGGTTTTTAATCAATGGCAAAATGAGAGGGTAATCTGCAGGGTTAGGGTTAGGTCATGATATATATCCCAATATTTTTTATTAGAATCTAATTAAAAATTTTAAGACATTTATTAGAAGGATGAATAAATGTGTTAAACACAAAAGTGTTCAAGTGAACTATTCCTTTAACATTTTTACGGCATGTTAATTATGATAAATTATCAAGCATGTTTTGTCTTTCTTCTAAGGTTCATGCCCATGTTGGAGGAATGTGGAATTACATCAGCTGATGATTCCCTATACCGAAGAGACTGGAGCCCACTGCAGTACTTCCAGCAGTACATTGATGATCAGTTAATTCGGGATCTGTCTTTCTTCACCAACCAGCGCATGGTACAGGATTCAGGCTGTAGCTTGAACACAACACCAGAAGAGATCAAGACCTTTTTAGGAATCTCAGTGTACATGGCATGCCTCGGATATCCAAGAATGAAAATGTACTGGGCTGCCAAAACAAGAGTCCCAACTGACTCCATGACACGAGATCGTTTTTACAAGATCAGATCTTCACTCAAAATTGTCAACGATCTGGATGTGACAGATGATGAGAAGAAAAAGGATCTGCTTTGGAAAGTAAACCCATTCTTGAATAGAGTGCTCCAAGGTTGCCTCAGCCTACCTAGGCCAGCAAAGGTATGCATTGATGAACAAATGGTTCCCTTCACAGGCATGTGTCCAGTTCGTCAGTATGTTCCTGGCAAACCAAATCCAACAGGATTAAAGATATTTGTTCTTGCAACTCCAAGTGGCCTTGTGTTGGACTTTGAGACTTACCAGGGAAAGAGCACCTTCATTGAACACCAGCAAATGGGAATAGGTGCAAATGCATTCCTGCGTTTGACTGAGACAGTTTCCAGAGGAACACTGGTGTACTTTGATCGGTATTTTACCACCATCAGGCTTTTGGAGGCTCTTCTGGAAAGAGTACCTGCCTGCTACAGGAACAATTCCAAAGAATCGAATTCCAAAAGAGTGTCACATCACTGCTGACAAGATCCTGAGCAAAAAAGGAAGAGGGTCATCAGAAATGATTGTACGGAGACCTCATGAAATTGCACTCACCAAGTGAATGGACAACAAACCTGTTGTAATGGTATTGACTGCCCATGGAATTGAGCCACAGGATACCTGTTCCAGATGGTCAAAAAAAGAAAACAAGCAAGTCCAAATCCCAAGACCTGCAGTGGTAGCAGAATATAACAGAAACATGGGGGGTGTTGACCTGTGTGATCGCATGCTCAGCTACTACAGAATGTCCAGTCGCACCAAGAAGTGGACTGTTCGTACCATGCTTCACTTCACTGATTTGGCCATCACCAACTCGTGGATTCAATACAGACAAGACAGTGAGGCCTTGCAACGACCTGCAAAGAAAACCTCCCAATACCTGGAGTTCAAACTTCTCTTAGATGAAGAACTGATATCCCAGGCCCAAGTAGGTCAACGAGATGACACTGACTCAAGTGATCAAGAATTCTTTCTGGAATTCAAGAAAAGGAAGCCCCATCCAGATGCAAGAATAAGGAAATATGGTGCAATTCATTTGCCCCAAATGCTCAACATTCCAAATGCTTCCAGATGCAGAATTCCTGGATGCAAACGCAAAACCTTTGTGAGAAGCATAAAATGCAGCATGTTCCTCTGTGTCTCCAAACAGTCAGATTGTTTCATGAAATACCATCTAGAGTCAAATATCTGATGAAATTATAAAGAATTTTAAGTGAAATGTTGTAGATGTTCCATTATTCTGGGTTAATTACATTTGCTATTGTTTTTGTACATGGTATTCTATTTTCCAAGATGATTTCAGTGGATATTTCCATATACATACTCGGCTCTTAAAAGTTTAACACTTGAGAACCATGAAATCCCATTGTCCACTACAGTGGACATGTAAAATTTTAATAAAAATAAGTTTTAACATTTTTTTCTTTGCAATGTATTTTTTATCACCACAACACTTAATTTATATAAAAAAAAAATAATAATAAATTAACTTTTTTTTTCCTGGGTCTCAGGAGGATATACAGATATATACAATATTTTACAAGAGACCATAATTGAAAGGGGAAATCACAAATCATAAACCATGAGGAAAGCCAAAGTCACATCAGAAGGTCTAGCAGAAATGTAACAAAATTACAACCATATCACAAACAAACAAAGCCCCTCTCCCTAGCTGCACTCTCCTCCTCTTCCTTTTATGTTCATCCCCGGTGAGTTGTTGATCCCGGCATGGAATGGATCAGGGGAGCTGGAGGGCCAGGGGTAGAACCTGGGGTGTATCTGGAATAGGCACAGAGAAGGAAAGGGAAAACACAGACACCCATACAATCCCATACATTTACATTTTACGGCATTTAGCAGACGCTCTTATCCAGAGCGACTTACAAAAGTACTATGTGTTCAGTCAGAATATGCATCTCTATCTAGTATAAACAGGTTTAAATCCAAACTACTTGGTCAAGCACTGCCATAAACCGTTGCTAGTGCTGATGCCTAGAAAGAAGACAACAAAATATAAGATTAGACACAGTGCAATACCTAGCAAGACTGAAATACCTACAAGACTACATGCAGTATAAGTGCAATACTTAGCAAGTGTTCCTAAAGATAAAGTGCAATTACGCTTTATACCAATGCTTCAGTGGATTAGTGCTTATAAGTGCTTTACAAAGAGATGGGTCTTCAGTCTGCGTTTGAAAACCGCGAGAGAGTTCACTGTTCGGACAGCCAGTGGAAGTTCGTTCCACCATCTGGGTGCCAGGACAGAGAAGCATCTTGTCGCATGTCTTCCTTGAATCTTGAGGGATGGCGGGTCCAGCCGAGCCGTACTTGAAGCGTGAAGGGCTCGAGGTGCGGATCGACTTTTGACCATTTCCATAAGGAGCTGGTCCATTTTTGGCTTTGTAGGCAAGCATCAGAATTTTAAACTTAATGCGAGCAGCCACAGGAAGCCAGTGAAGGGAGCGCAGCAGTGGAGTGACATGAGTGAACTTGGGTAGATTGAAGACAAGCCTTGCTGCTGCATTCTGGATCAGTTGCAAGGGCCTGATGGCTTGCAGAGGAAGACCAGCCAGGAGCGAGTTGCAGTAGTCGAGCCTTGAAATGACAAGAGACTGGACAAGCACCTGGGAGGCCTCCTGAGAAAGGAAGGGTCGGATACGTCGGATGTTGTAGAGAAAATATCTGCATGACAGAGTCAGGTTCGTAATATGGACAACTGGTCATCCAGAGTCACCCCAAGGTTTCTTGCATCTTTTGACGGAACAATCAAAGAGTTGTCGAATGAGATGGCAAGATCCTGCTGAGGACCTGTAGTTCCAGGGATGAACAGCAGCTCAGTCTTGCTGGGATTGAGCTTTAGATGATGAGCTGTCATCCATGAAGAGATGTCAGTCAGACATGCAGAGATACGACTGCAAATCTGAGTATCAGATGGTGGGAAGGAAAGCATTACATAACAAAGGCATCACAAACTGAAAGCACAAATTGGCATGAGTGCGTCGATGACGTCAGATTTCATTCCATATATTCAGACTTTCACCACATGAAACATGCTAGCCAGCAGTACGCCACCATAGCTCGTGCACTGGTCAGGGTGTTTATCATCTCCTCCGTACTGAGGATTGCTGCTACCACATGTCTTGCTGCCTCTCTCATAACGCACTCATAAAGCCTGCCGCCATACCCGGTACCACAAACTGAGCACAAAAGCACAAAATGGCGTCGATGATATCAGGTTTCATTCCATATATTCAGACTTTCATTCCATATTCTCAGGTGTCATTCTATATATTCAGACTTTCATTCCATATTCTCAGGTTTCATTCCATATATTCAGACTTTCATTCCATACATTCAGACTTTCATTCCATATTCTCAGGTTTCATTCCATATATTCAGACTTCATTCCATATATTCAGACTTTCGTTCCATTCCATATATTCAGACTTTCATTCCACATAGTCAGACTTCATTCCATATTCTCAGGTTTCATTCCATATATTCAGACTTAGCAGTCATTCTATCTATCTATATATATATATATATATATATATATATATATATATATAGTCAGAAATTGTATTTTATTTGCATTACCTTATTAATCAATTGCTTAGCATTAAGAGCCTTTTAGAGATAATAAAGTATAATGAGATAATAAAGAAGTAAGAGATACATAGGAGGTCTATAGGGAGAAGAATGCCTAGCAGCATGGGTGAGATAATGGTACAACAGTTCTGAGAAAGACAGAGCTCATTTGGTGCAATGTTAGATAGGCAGTTTGTAGACATCTAGGCAAGTTTAGATAAGCAGTTTGTAGCTGTGTAGTTCCAGAGAAATAGGGAGATTATACTCTGACTCAAGATGGCGGCGCGTTAACACGCAGCGGCCGCTCCGGGTCCGAAAAATGGTGCTTTTGTGTTACTGTTTGTCGCCATTTCCGTTTTATTTCTGCAAACATGTGCATGGGAACATCAGAGCACATGTTCTACCACCGTCAGACCCTGATACAGTGGAGAAATCTATCAGAAAACAAGCTCCCAGATGTAGTTATGCAGATGCTATCGGAGCTCAGCCTGCTACGAGACCCAGGCCTGCAGTCCGCGGCGTTTCCTGATGGCGGTGCCCGGCGGAAGCCTCATCGTAAGCGGTGCGAGCGAAAGCGGAAACGCGGAAAGAGAGCCGGTATCCGCGCGAGGCTAAAGGCTAGCCCTAGCCGTCCGGCTATACCATCGCTATTCCTCGCAAACGTCTGCTCCCTCGACAATAAACTGGACTGCATCCGACTCCAGCGAGCTACCCAGCGTGAGTTCAGAGACTGTTGTGTTTTAGTCTTTGTGGAATCATGGCTTAGTGACAACATTCCGGACAGCGCCATTCAGCTAGACGGGCTAACCGCGTTCAGAGCGGACAGGAGCGCGGCTCTGTCCGGGAAGACTCGCGGTGGAGGCGTGTGTGTTTACATCAACACTGAATGGTGTAACAACGCTGTGACTGTCGCCAAGCACTGCTCTCCGCTGGTGGAGTTCATGGTAGTCAAGTGCAGACCTGGTAGTCAAGTGCAAATCTCAAGTCAGTACTCCCTAAATTCCATCAACATGTGGACTTTGCAACGAGAGGAGCGAACGCGCTGGACCTTGTTTACACAAACATTCCCAGCGTGTACCGGGCGGAGCCCCGCCCCCCACCTCGCGTACTCGGACCACATGTCTGTGTGGCTGACTCCAGCATACAGACCTCTCATCAGACGCTCCAGACCAGTTCAGAAGCAGGTGAAAACCTGGCCGGCAGGAGCCATCTCTGCCCTTCAGGACTGTTTTGAGTGCACTGCATGGGACATGTTCAGGGAGGCTGCAACTGAAGGGGGACTCGGTCAACTTGGAGGAGTATGCATCATCAGTCACTGGCTACATGAGCAAGTGCATTGACGATGTCACTGTCTCCAAGACCATCACCACACGGCCAAACCAGAAACTGTGGATGACTCCGGAGGTGCGCGAGCTACTGAGGACCAGAGACTCGGCCTTCAGAGTGGGTGATAAGGCGGCCCTGAGAAGAGAAAGAGCCAAATTGTCACGAGCCATTAGAGAGGCAAAGCGCGCACACGCCAAGCGAATCCACAGCCACTTCAAGAACACGGGTGACACGCGGCGCATGTGGCAGGGCATCCAGGCAATCACCAACTACAGGACAACGCCATCGTCCTGCGACAGTGATGCCTCCCTCCCTGATGCCTTGATTGACTTCTATGCACGGTTTGAGGCACAAAACAACACGTCGGTGAGGAAGATCACTCCCAAGCCGGACGAGCAGGTGCTGCGTCTGTCTGCAGTGGACGTGAGGAAAACTCTGCGCAGAGTCAACCCACGGAAAGCTGCAGGACCAGACAACATATCAGGCAGAGTGCTCAGAGAGTGCGCAGACCAGTTGACGGACATTCTCACGGATATCTTCAACGTCTCCCTGTGCAGCTCGACTGTTCCAACGTGCCTCAAGACCACCACCATCGTCCCTGTGCCAAAGAAGTCCACTGTGTCCTGCCTCAACGACTACCATCCCGTTGCACTTACACCCATCATCATGAAGTGCTTCGAGAGGCTAGTTATGAGGAACATCAAGACCCAACTACCCTCTTCATTGGACCCCCTACAATTTGCATATCGTCCCAACCGCTCCACGGACGATGCCATCACCACCACCCTTCACCTCTCCCTTACCCACCTGGAGAAGAAGGACACCTATGTCAGAATGCTGTTCATAGACTTCAGTTCAGCATTCAACACAATCATCCCACAGAACCTCATCAGTAAGTTAAGCTTGCTGGGCCTCAACACCCCCCTCTGCAACTGGATCCTGGACTTCCTGACTGGGAGGCCCCAGTCAGTCCGGGTCGGGGACAGCATCTCCAGCACCATCATACTGAACACTGGGGCACCAGTCCTCTACTGTTCACCCTGCTGACTCATGACTGTGCAGCAAAACACAGCTCAAATAGATTCATTAAGTTCGCCGATGATACAACTGTGCTGGGCCTCATCAGCAAAGGCGACGAGTCAGCATACAGAGAGGAGGTGCAGCGGCTGACAGACTGGTGTTCAGTCAACAACCTTCACTTGAATGTTGACAAGACCAAGGAAATGGTTGTTGACTTCAGGAGAGCACAACACATCCACTCTCCGTTGAACATCAACGGGTCCTCTGTGGAGATCGTTAAGAGCACCAAGTTCCTTGGTGTCCACTTAACAGAGAACCTCACCTGGACCCTGAACACCAGCTCTACAGTCAAGAAAGCCCAACAGCGTCTCTACTTCCTCCGGACGCTGAGAAAGGCCCGTCTCCCTCCACCAATCCTCACCCTCTTCTACAGAGGTACCATAGAGAGCATCCTGAGCAGCTGCATCTCTGCCTGGTTTGGGACCTGCGCCGTCTCTGACCGCAAGACCCTCCAACGGATTGTGAGGACAGCTGAGAGGATCATCGGAGTCTCTCTCCCCTCCGTCACGGACATTTACACCACCCGCTGCATCCGCAAAGCAACCAGCATTGTGGATGACCCCACCCACCCTTCACACAGACGGTTCTCCCTCCTGCCATCAGGAAGAAGATACCGCAGCATCCGGTCCAACACAACCAGACTCTGCAATAGCTTCTTCCCTCAAGCCGTCAGACTTCTCAACTCCAGGGACTGAACTGATGGTTTTCTGCTACACACTCTCTCACACACACATACACACACAATCATTCACAACCTCTACCCCAGACATGGGATGCATTTTTCTTTTCTTTTTTTTTTTGCACTATAAACTATAAACTCTACCTACCTCTACCTCATTACACACTGCATAATTTGCACACTGCATAATTTGCACTATCACTGTATATTTATTCCGTATTCTCTGTCTGTACTGTGTTGTACTGTCTGTCTGTCTGTCTGCACTTGTACTGTGTTGCACTTGTCTTCTGTCTGCACTGTGTTTATGTTGCACCATGGTCCTGGAGGAACGTTGTCTCGTTTCACTGTGTACTGTGTATATGGTTGAAATGACAATAAAAACCACTTGACTTGACTTGACTTGAGATTCTATACCATAAGCAACAAGGGTGAGGGCCATACCCAGCTTTACTATAAGGAAGAGGCAAGAGCAGTCGATCTCTCAGAGCTACACACAAAGCTGCACGAATAACTCAGGGTTGTTTACTTCAAGCTTTTGCTGTGTACTCTCCAGAGATGTTTGTATTTAACCTGGTTTAATAAAAGGTCAATTGACATAAGACTGGTGACATATTCTTTTTCATCAACGAACATGCTGCGCTAGGTTGGAGGAGAAAAGCGCACATACACACACACACACACACATATACATATATAAATACATTTTGATTGATTGATATATCTTCCAGCAAGGCGGTCTGGGTTTGATTCTCGGTCTGGACTGCTCTGTGTGGAGATTGCATGTTCTCCCCGTGCCGGTGTGGGTTTTCTCCGGGTACTCCAGTTTCCTCCCACAGTCCAAAGACATGCATGTTAGGTTGATTGGTTACTCTAGATTGCCCGTAGGTGTGAGTGTATGTGTGCGTGTTGGCCATGTGGTGGACTGGCGACCTGCCCATGGTGTGGATGCTGGGATTGGCTCCAGCCCCCCCCCCCATTTCTAGGCTTTTAATTTACTGTTTAGAGCACTGCTCTTCATCTTAGCAAAGCAGACATCCAAAACCTAACAAAACATTCTTGTCAGTGTGTGTGTTATACAGCCCCTTCTTGCTAGTGTATACAGTTGACATGCTCACTAATCTGAATATTGGCAGTAGCCCCTACTTGCTGTATCATTTTCCATTTCATCACTCCACATATCCCATGCGTATATCATTGTCTTTTAGGCAACCCATCCCTATATAAAGTATTGGAAGTACCAAGACCACCTTTTCTCTAAAGACAATACCTCTCATTTGCAAGATTTGTGCTTTTTGTGATTGTGTGTCTGTATGATTGTGGACATTTATGGTGGTGTTAGATTCACCACATTCAAGTCAGAATTAATCTCTTGGTCTGAAAGTACTTAGTTAATTCCCAAAACACTGAATGAAGTTTCTCCACAGAGTCTCCGTAGATCTGTTCTCTGGTGGAATGCAACAGCATAAAGGCTTAAATGGTCTATAAAAAACCAAATACCACTGAATCCACTTGTAGTCAGCCTCACTAACTGAAAGCCTACTGACATGTTACCACATGTACAATTTGGTAACGCTTGTTGCTGCTGTGAAATAAAAATCATCAAATGTTAATATTCCTCTAATATTTATGCAGCTGTCTCTTTGTTCATTGTTCATAACAAAAAAGATGCAGACAGCTCTTTTATGAATATAAGTGTAACGGAATGGACTGTGTTCATGGTGGGTGCAATGACTGGGCTGGGACAATAGGGGAGCTGTGGGGCTGAGTGACAGGAAGTGCCCAGTCTGAAACGATGGCTTCCCTTTAAAAACAGGAAGTTGGAGGTGCTGGGAGGGTTTTTTTGGTCTCCTCTGTGCAGGGGGTAAGGTTGGTGGCGTGCAGGTTGATTTCTTTGGAGTGTCTGTGTCAGGTGTGTGAGGTATTGGGAGTGTGTATGTGTTGAGGCTGTTTAATTTACTTGTGACTTGCCTTATATCCTGTAGGGCCGGCGAGTGCAGTTTCAACGTGTGTTTGGGTGCATGGTTGTGTGTGTGCGTGTGGTCGTTTAAGTTGGTTGTGTTGTCTCAGACAGGGTGGCCAACCTGTACTGGGACACTGTGCGCCACCAATTACTCTAGCCAGTGGCCTAGGGTAGGTGGGAGTTTGAATTTGGCAAGGGGTGGTGGGTTTATGCTTTTAGATATTGTTGTTAAAATTAATAAAAAGTAATTTGATTTTAATTAGTTGGGTGTTAAGCCTGTGCATTGGGGGCCACTGGCTGGGGTGAGGAGTTTAGCTGTTCACTACAGGCTTATTCCAGGTTTTGTAGAGGTTTCATTTTGATGAGTTTGTAATACTTTTAACCTTTTCCACACCAAATTATTGGGTGGTTTTGTAGTGGGTTCTGTAGTTGGTTTGTATGATTGGTGTTTCCTGTTTGTAGTGTTACCCCTGTAGGTGAGCAGCTATTCCTCCAATCCTCCCATGTGTCTTGTGTATCTGCTTTAATAAACCCTCAAGTACGTTTTGATCTGACTTATTGCTCTTTGGTGGTGTCGACAACTTACTGGTGTCTGAACCTGGGTGTTACATAAGCATGACCTCCATACGGCAAAATCTTCATACCTATTGTCTCTAATGCAAAAACAATCCAATTTTCCTATTTAATACTATATGTAGCCTAACTAGGAGTCATGCCCAAATCACATCCCTAATCCCACAGGAGTGCAGCAGTAGTAGGGTTATGAATTTATTTAATGATAAGTGATAAAATTAGGGAAAAAAAAATATCATACTATCTCAGACCCTGTCAATATGCAAATGCCCTCTGGCAGGTGCCTGGTCAGGTTGGATGCTCTTTTAGAGTTCTTTTCCCAGATCTGTCAGGAGGAGCTTATTTCCTTGGTAAATTCTTCCAAACCCTCCACATGTATACTTGCTGCTGTATCACCTCAAAGAACTCCTACTCAAAGAACTACTGCATAGTAAAATAGATCCTTTGTTCAATATAATTAATTATTCTCTTAGCCTAGGCTACATCCCCATATCATTTAAACTTGCAGTCATTAAGCCACTAATTAAAAAAACCTGGTCTTAATCCACATGAACTGTTCAACTATAGGCCAATCTCTAATTTGTTGTTTATTTCCTAGAGATGTTAGTTTCTTCTCAACTCTCTTCTTTTTTACAGACAGAACATGTCCTAGATTTTTTTCAGAATGGGTTCAGACCCCACCACAGCACTGCTTCTACTCACCACACTAGCCTGCAAAATGACAACTGGAAAAGTTGGGAGAAAAGCCTTAGCCTAAACTTCCCTAAATTGTGAGAAAGATAAAAGCGTCTTGTAGTGGAAACAGGAGATAAAATATGTTGAATACTTCTCAATGGGGAAAACCCCACAAAACTCAAAGTCCATTTGAAAACCTTGCACAAGTGGGCTAACTGCCAGTACTTTGCCAAGTCTCTTTGAGTAGCGCCGCCAAATGAAAAGCAACATCCCGGCTAGGTGGCACAGGGAAGGAGACAGCCATAATGGACTGCTTTTACCAAAATGTTACAATTTTGGTCAAAATATGAATCAAACCTGTAGAGTGTATTGGGTTTTTGAGTTTGTTTATGTTTTTCAAAGATTGGATTCTCTGATGGGATGTGTTTCCTGAATAGGTTTATATTCTTATGTTTATGTATGCCCTTAGTATATTGGCTATTTTCAGTAGCAATACATCTTGTGGACTGTTACAGTTTTTGTGGATGGTGGTTGGTCAACAGTAACTAAATATATATATTTTTAATGAATTTTTTTATTATTACACAATATTTACCTTTTTGAATCCTGCACAAATAAAACTAAAAACGAAACTAATAAAAACTAAGCATTAAAAATAACTAACTGAACTAACTATTCCAGGCTCGGAATACATGCTGTTATGGTTAGGGGTTTTGTGGTTTTCTTTTGGTATTGTATCTGGTGTGCTTGCAGGTTCTCCAAAAGAGGGCGCAACGACGTGATCGACATCAGGTGCGAGTGTCATGTGACGCATGACGAGATTGGATGGCGGGTCTTTAAAAGTTCGCCTTGAGCAAGAAGCTGGACCTTGTGGTGTCTTGAACAGTGGACTCCACCTGGTCATTGGGGGATACTGAGCTGTTTGGCATTCATTGTGACTGTCCTGAGATCGTTTGGACCGATGGTTTCTATCATTAGGTCAATTAGGAGATATATCGCTACGCGATGTGAGACGTACTGCTTGAGTGATATCGCTATGCGAGTTGTGATGTAAAGCTTCTATGCTCGTTCCATTTGTTGTAGTGGTGTATGGTGTAATATATAGAAGATCAGTGAGGATTCTGGGAGGGAAAGTTTGTTCGTTTTGTGTTTATTGTTTAATAGCTGTAGGGCTGGGCTGTCGTTTTCTTTTGGGTGTTTTCTCCTGGTTCATTTATAGGGAGGTAGGTCAGCTTATTGTATTTTGGGTTTATGTGTCTTTTGATGAGGTTAGTTACATTGAATCGGGGGTTTGTAGAGTTTTGTTTATGTTGGCCTTGGTGTTGGCTTTTGTACTTTTATATTATACTGTGTTATTGTATTGATGTATTATAGATATTCATATATATATATATATATATATATATATATATATATATATATATATATCCAAAATATGCACACTAAATAAATTAATGGCAATTCGCTGATACATTCAGTTCTTTTCTTTATCTATTTTCTTTATTTATGTTGCGGCCCCGTCTAGCGAGCCGGTTTCATCTGGGCCGTAACAATGCAGCTGGGCAAGGTGGAGGCTGTGACCGGATGGACACGTCCTTACACAAGACGCGAGCTCCAGCGCTTTCTGGGCTTCTCAAATTTTTACAGGCGTTTCATCCGTGCGTTTAGTCTGATCTCAAAGCCTCTGACTGATCTGCTGCGTGGCGGGGCTAAGAGACTGGTCTGGACCAAAGAGGCGGAGACAGCATTCGAGCAACTAAAGCAGGCATTCGTGACCGCTCCGGTACTGCACCAACCCGATCCCACAAAACCATTTGTGGTAGAGGTGGATGCCTCGAATGTAGGAGTTGGGGCTGTTCTCTCCCAGAGACTGAAAAATAACAGCCCCCTAAACCTATCGCGTTCTACTCCTGGAAAGTCAAGTTGTGCAAGTACGGAGTAGGTGATCGTGAGCTGTTGGCTATGCGCCTCGCATTCGAGGAGTGGTGCCACTGGCTGGAGGGTGCCAGGCATTTGTTCCAGGTCCTGACGAATCACAAGAACCTGTAATATTTACGGAGCACTAAGAGACTGAATGCATGACAGGCGCGATAGTCTTTGTTTTTCTCTTGATTTCGTTTTCAGGTAACCTACAGGCCAGGGGAGAAAAACACTCGCATAGGTGCTCTGTCCCGCTCATTTCCCGGGAGTAAAGAATCTACGAGCGAAGAACCGGTGCTCCCTCCAGCCTGTTTCATGGGAGCAGTCGACTGGGAGATCGACAGGACTATAGCCTCCGTGAATCCTTACCCCCAGTGCCCTCCTCATCGCAGGTATGTGCCCCTGGCGCAGCGCACGGCTCTTATCAACTGGGCTCATACCTCCCTAAGCACAGGACACCCCGGATCCACAAGAACCTCCCAGCTCCTAGGCGCGCGCTACTGGTGGCCCGGGATGCACCATGACATTTTACATCATATCAGTTCCTGTCCTGCGTGTACTTGGAGCAAAGTGCCGAGGACGCCACCCGCTGGTAAGTTGCTTCCGCTGCCTGTCCCGAAGCAACCCTGGACGCACATAGCCATCGATTTTGTGACGGACCTGCCACCATCTGAAGGGAATACCACCATTCTTGTAGTGGTCGACAGGTTCTCCAAAATGGTGCGTTTCCTACCCCTGTCCGGTCTACCAACCGCCTGGGACAATGCGGACCTTCTGTTCAGGCACGTGTTCAGGCAGTTCGGGTTGCCAGAGAACATCATGTCTGACAGGGGTCCGCATTTTACATCAAGAGTAAGGCGTGAGTTCATGTCAATGCTGAATGTGTCCGTCAGCCTCACGTCAGGTTACCACCCCCAGGTGAACGGACAGGTTGAGCGGGTGAACCAGGAGCTCGAGAGAGTCTGGGCGGACACCCACCAACGTTTGAGGGCGGTGGTGAGGCGCTTTAAGCTCCAGGTGGATCTCAGGAGGTCAGAGGCTCCAAAATACAAGGTGGGCGACAAAGTGTGGGTGTCCACCAGAGGGGGCGTGCCCAGACAGGTCCTGTCAGACGCACTAGCACGCCGGTATCCAGCACGCCCCTCATCGCACGCCAGTCCCACTCTCTCAATCACCACAGTACTAACACCTGTCCACTGTTCCCTGCCAGCACTCTTAAGCCCACAGGATCTGCTGTTCAGTGCTGCACATTGTCGCGCCTGGCCCAGTCGAGCTGGATATCGGACAGTTCCTGGGAATTAAGACCAAGTTTTTTAAATTAGTGGCTTGATGACTGCAAGTTTAAGTGATTTGGGGATGTAGCCTAGGCTCAGAGAAGAGTTAATTATAGTAAGCAAGGGTTCTACATTAATGTGCAGTAATTCTTTGAGTAGATGAGATGGTGCGGCATCTAGAATGCATGTGGAGGGTTTGGCAGATTTTTCCAATGAAATAAGATCCTCACGACCAATTGGGGGAAAAAACTCCAAAAAAGCACCAGGGCTGACTAGACAGCTGTCAGAGAGCATTTGCAGGTTGACAGGGTCTGAGATAGCATGACAAATTTTTTCTCTAATTTTATCAATCTGATCAATAAAGAACTTCATAAAACTGTTACTGCTGCACTCCTGTGGGATTTGGGATTTAGGATGATTTCTAGTTAGGCTAGATATAGTTTTAAATTGGAGTCTTGGATTGTTTTTATGTTTTTCTATTAAAGCCGATAAGTATGAGGATTTTGCCGTATGGAGGGCATGCTTATATTCAATAAGGCTGCTTTTCCATGATAATCTATATACTTCTATCTACGTTTGAGACTACGCGTGTGCTCGTTGTACCAAGGTGCCATCTTTCTCTCTTTTACTCTCTTATATCGCAGTGGCGCAACCTTGTCTAAACCTGTACGGAGAGAAAACTCGATGTGCTCGGTAATACGCTCTAGCCCTTCCAGAGCTACAGGTGGATCCCTGTTTGTCAGATCCAGTAAAGTATCAATGAGCGCAGATGTAGTACTTGATGTAATAATTAGTTTAGTTTGGTAGCGGGGCTGCCGATGAATACGGACGCTCAAACGCAACTCGTATGTTATGAGGCTGTCGTCAGAAACGGCCTCACTCTGAGGATGTACTGCTAAACTGGATATGTCTATTCCAAACGACAATACCAAGTCTAATGTATGACTACAATTATGCGTAGGACCCACCACATTTTGAGTGATACCCATTGAATCAAGAATTGCTTGAAAGTTTATTCTAAAAGAGTCATGCAGATTTTCAAAGTGGATGTTAAAATCGCCAAATATAATCACCTTATCAGCCGATATCACTATGAGAGACAGGAAGTCCGAAAACTCCTGCAAAAAAAGTGTATGAACCAGGGGGGCAGTAAATAGTAATTAACATAAACAACTGTTTCGCTTTTTTGGTTGATGATAAATTTGACACAGTGAGAATGAGATTTTCAAACGAATTAAATTTGAAGCCTGATTTTTGAGATACGCCTATATCAGAGTCATATAGTGTGGCAACACCACCTCCACGACCATTTGGACAGGGGTTATGAACATGTCTATAGACGGAAGGAGACGCTTCGTTTAGGGCCATAAAGTCGTCTGGCCGAGTCCAGGTTTCAGTCAAGCAAAGCATGCTTAGATTATGATCGGTAATCATTTCATTAACAAGCATTGCTTTAGTTGACAGGGATCTTATATTTAGCAATCCTAATTTCAGATTTAAATGATTCTCAGTGGCAGCGTTATTGAATTAAACATCTATTAAATTTTTGTATCTGCTGCCTGGCCTCGGCTCTGGTTTGTCAATCCCCATTAACTACTCCTACACTACCACTATTAAGCCTTGCGGATATACTACTAGATATGAGAGCAGCACCCAAAGGACTTCAAAAGGACAGGACATTTGCATAGCAGTGAAAGTTGACACAATGTTTGCTTATAACTATGTCCAATGGTAGCATATATAATGTAAATAATAGTGGTCCCAAGATGGAACTTTATGGGACTCCATATTTCACCTTTATGCATTTGGAGGGAATAGCAATCAGTTAAGTAAGAATTAAACCATGAAAGGGCTGTTCCTGAGATTCCAAACCGGTTTTCTAACCTTTCTAACAGAATCCTGTGATCTATTGTGTCGAAAGCTGCACTAAGATCGAGGAGCACTAATAGGGATACATAACCTTGATATGATGCAAGAAGGAGATCATTTGTTACTTTGTTTCAGTACTGTTTCAGTACTGTGGTGTGGCCAAAATCTGGATTGGAACTTTTCAAATATGTGATTCTTGTAAAACTCCCTAGGCAGGGATTAGGAAGAAACCTTGGGAGGACCAAGACTCAAAAGGGAACCCACCCTCCGCTGGACGGTCCAACTAGTGGAACTCCATATTGAAAATTCTAATTTTAGGTCGAGCAGTCACAGTCCCTCCAATGTAGATGTTGAGCCTAAGGTAGGAGGTGGCATCGGCATGTCTGCTGCCGGTGTTACACGCCCAGGGATAGGTTTAGTGTAGGCAGATTACTGTGTAACCTGTAAACAGGATGAAATATATCGGACGTGAGGAACTTTGACCAACAGCTGCAGATGCCTCTCAAATCTTTTTAATTAGATCATCCCTTTAACATTTGTTTTATTCTTGTGTGATTTGGTCCAAAGCAGTACAGGATTCACTTCAACTGTAACCTAAGCCAGTGTTGGTATAACATAGAATGCTACTATAAAACCAATATAATAATGTGCATTTGCATCCCTGTACACGTCACCCAATAAAGAGGAATACACATACACAGTTCTCTCTCCATATGTATACATATCTATACACATATCTGCATATATACTCTTATGCATGTAAAGGATTACCTACATACAAGCATATGCTGTTCCTAGCAATGGAATCCAATCGCACATAGGCGACAAAGAATTAGGTCACTCAATTCCACTCCTGCAGCCATTTTGCCTAAGAATCTTTGTTTTAGCTTTCCCACCAGATTGTCAGGGTTGGCTCCGACGCGGCTCCACCTGTTGCCACTAGGGGGAGTTCGCGGACCGTTGCTAGGCGACGTCCCAGTAATCAGCGGTGATTCGTGGCAGCTGTCTCCCTCACTATATGAGGGGGAGAGCCGCAACGGATCATTGCTGAATCGTTTGGTCTTCTATGCCTTTCGTGTCTCAGCCCTTTCTCGGTATCGTAAGCGTTATTTGGTGTTTCGCTACCTTTGTTCTTGTTTTTTCACTTGTTCTATGCTTATTCGAGTACCTACCTCCTGCGCCGCTTCCTGGCCTCCCTCAAGTTTTCCTCCAGCTATCTTTTTCCTATCCGGTTTGCTTTACTTTGGGAAGGGGTTTTCTGTTGTTTGCGGCGTTTGCCAGCGAGCCAGTTTCTTCCCCTGGCGTCCTTTGTTTCCTTGAAGATGCGTTGAGTACTTCCGCGTATTTTTGCTTTTTTTTGTTTTGTGGTTTTCTCCTGCTCGTTGCGGTTGAGTTTATTTTTCCCTTTCGTTCTCTGCTTTCTGCAGAGTTTAGCCAGCGTCTTCGTTTCTCTTTATCTAGTGTTTATTTATTTATTTATTTATTTATTTTGACGCGTATTTTTTCTTTTGCTTCGTGGCTTCTCTTTTTACGTTTGTGGTCGTGTGTGTTCTACTACGTGTTTCTGTTTGTTTTTCCCTGTTGCTCTGTCGTGGGGTTTTTTGTTTGTTCGTTTGTGCGAGTTTTTCCTCAATCTAGGCTGGCATTTGGATCCTCCTTATTTCTAAAATTATCGCTTTCCCCGTGATTCCCCGTGATACAGAACGATTCAGCCATAACATGGATCCAGCCGAGTCTCGTACGACAGACGAGATGAGAACTTCGTTGGCTAGGCAGGGTCAGTTATTAGGTGCTCATGATCAGGCGCTGCATCAGCTAGCCGAACAACTTCAGCGCATGGCTGAAACTGTACAGACTATCAGGGATATTAGCCTTGCACCCCATGAGTCACCCCCACCGTCGCCACACGCCCCGATCCTCCGCTCCCCTCTCCCGCTCGTTACTACGGGGACCCAGAGGAATGCAGGGGTTTCTTGTTACAATGCTCCTTGATATTTGAGCAACAGCCATCTCGCTTCCCCACAGAACGCTCCAAGATCGCCTATGTAATGGCTCTACTCTCGGGCAGGGCGTTACAGTGGGCAACACCCGTGTGGGAGAAGCAGACCGCTACGTGCTCCACGTATGAGAGTTTCTCGACGTCTATGAGGAACGCCTTCCATCACCCCTCGTCTGGGGGTGTGGTTGGTCCACGCTTGTTGCGTTTAAGGCAGGGCAAACAGTCGGTGGCTGATTATTCGCTGGAGTTCCGCACCCTGGCAGCAGAGAGTGGGTGGGACTCTGAAGCTCTCATAGCCGTGTATATGGAAGGGTTGTCAGAGGAGCTCAAGGATGAACTGGTGTTTCGTGAGCCACCAGCAGACCTCGAGGCCCTCATAACCCTCACAGTCCGTTTAGACAACCGTCGGCATGAGCGCAAACACACCCGACGGTCCCAACATCATAACATTGCCCCTGCAGGTGAAAAGGCTAATCCCACTGAGTCAGGAGAGAGTAGGGACGACCAGACCCCTCAACCCATGCAGTTAGGACACACACGCTTGTCAAGACAAGAGAGACAGGCACGTATCCAGGAAGGCAGGTGTCTGTACTGCGGTCAAGGGGGTCATTTGAGGTCCAGTTGTCCTGTGCTGCAGGGAAAAGGGGTAACCCGCCAGTAGAGACGGAGGTCCTGGCGGGGTCCGTCACTAATCCTCCTAACAATGGTCTGTCCGTGCATGTCAACCTGGCATGGCGTGGCTCGAGGGAACATCGCTTGTTGGCGGTGGTTGACTCGGGAGCCGCCGCCAGCTTTATTGACGCCTCTGTGGCTAGGGAATTAGGTGTTCCTCTCGTAGCCCTAGAGACGCCCCTCACCGTCGCCGCCGTGGATGGCCGTGCATTGAGTTCAGGGAAAGTCACCCAACAGACCATACCTATAGAGATGTGCATATGCAGGCATCGCGAACACATAACCCTGTATGTTATCGACGCCCCCCAAATGCGTTTGATCCTGGGGTTTTCGTGGTTGCAGCACCACAACCCCGAGATAGACTGGTTGTCGTGCACCGTGTTAAACTGGGGCCCTCGGTGCAAGATCTCATGCCTCGCTGTCGACCCTGTCTCCGGGTCTGACCAGCCCCAAGATCCTATCGACCTCTCACAAGTCCCCACAGCTTACCATGACCTCCAGGAGGTATTCAGCAAGAAGAAGGCCAGTTGCCTACCCCCTCATAGGCCTTATGACATCGCTATCGACCTGTTACCGGGTAGTAGTCCTCCTAGGGGCCGATTGTTTTCGCTAGCCGCCCCCGAGCGTAAAGCCATGGAAAACTATATTCAGGAGGCCCTATCGGCAGGGTTTATCCGTCCCTCCTCCTCGCCTGCCGGAGCGGGTTTCTTCTTTGTGGGTAAAAAGTGTGCTTGCATTTGTTACTTGGGTAGATTCTCTGCTTGTAATGTAGGCTTGTCTTGAATATACTATTAACTAGATATTGATAGATCTCTTGGCTGTTTGGTTAGTCTAGATATCTTGCTTGTTCATTAGTTGATTCAGGTGTGGTTTCGGTCTATTTCAGTGGTTTCAGTTGATTCAGGTGTGGTTTCGGTCTAGTTGAAGTGTCCATAACAGGGGTGGAGCCTGTAATTCTAGATAAATTAAGTCGGCGGTTAGTATCTCCTCGGCCAGCAGTAGACTAGATTTTATTAGGATACACAAAATGTGCTTTTCCATCCCTGTGCTCACCTTGAACAACACCAGAAGATGGAGATGCCAGAGGAGAAACCGCAACTCCAGTAACCTCATCTACCCACCTTGTTCATCTGTACCAAAGGTGAAGGTAGCAGGGGGACTCTGGAATTGCCACTCTGCAGTTCAGAAGGCAGACTTCATCTCAGCCTTCGTGATCTGCTAAGTCACTCGACTTCCTGGCTCTGACAGAGACATGGATCACTCCAGAGAACTCTGCAACTCCAGCTGCTCTCTCTACCTCCTTTGCCTTCTCCCATTCTCCACGGCAGAACGGCAGGGGTGGTGGCACAGGTTTGCTTCTCTCTCGCTCATGGCGCTTCTCTGTACTCTCATTTTCTTATCTTAACATTTCTTCCTTTGAATTCCATGCTATCACGGTGTCTTTCCCCACAAAACTTCACATCATTGTTCTCTATCGCCCTCCAGGTCCACTGGGAAACTTCATAGATGAGTTGGACATTCTTCTGAGTGCTCTCCCCTTAGAGTCATCGCTTGTTCTTCTAGGGGACTTCAACCTTCCAACAGAGAGACTACATTTGTCCTGTCTTCTTCCACTGCTGTCATCATTCGATCTTGCTTTCAACCAGTCAACTCCAACACACAGGAAACACACTGGACCTGATCTTCAGTAGACCTGCCCCAGTGTTGGATCTGACAGTAACTCCTCTTGACTTTTCTGATCATCATTTCTTGTCCTTTTCACTCTCCCTTCCTGCTTCTTCTGCACACACCTCCACATCAGCTTCTTCTACCACCTACCGCAACTTTCGCTCAGTTTCCTCCTCTTGTCTGGTCTCTACTATTGTCTCCTCTCTTCCACATCCTGAATCATTTTCTTCCCTCCCTCTGGAAACTGCCACAAACACATTCCTTTCATCCATCTCCTCTTCTGTCGACCATCTCTGTCCTCTCTCTTCCAGGGCAAGATCCTCTCTGTCAACTCCTTGGCTGACAGATGTTCTCAGAGACAACAGAAGAGTACTGAGACTGGCGGAAAGAAAGTGGAGAAAATCTCAAGATGATTCAGATCTCCACTCCTACCAGTCTCTTCTCTCAAGGTTCTCAACAGAAATAACAGCGGCAAAATCTTCCTTCTTCAAGGAGAAGCTGGAAGCATCAGCCTCTGATCCACGCAAGCTCAACATTTTCTCCTCTCTTTTAAACCCTCCCACTCCCCCACCGCCCTCTACTCTCTCCCCTGAGGATTTTGTCACCTTCTTTGAGGAGAAGGTTGATAGGATTCGCAGATCCTTTTTCTCTACCAATATCCTTCCTACTGAACACCACCCTCCATCTCATTCCCTATCTTGCTTTTCTCCTCTTTCCACAGATGACATCATACAGTTGGTCTCATCCAACAATCCTACTACCTGTCCACTGGACCCGATTCCATCCACGCTATTTCAGACAATAGCACCTGACCTTCTACCTTTCATCACTCATGTCATCAACAGCTCCTTGTCAGCAGGCCATGTACCAGCTATCTTCAAGACTGCAAGAGTGATCCCCATCTTGAAGAAGCCTACTCTGGACTGTTCTGACATCAGCAATTACAGACCTGTATCTCTTCTTTCTTTCCTATCTAAGGTCTTGGAGCGTTCTGTTTATAACCAACTGTCTCTATTTCTTTCTCTGAACAACCTACAGGACCCGAACTAGTCTGGCTTCAAACCGGCGCACTCTACTGAAACTGCTCTCATCGCAGTTACAGAGAAGCTGCATGCTGCTAGATCTGCCAAACTGTCTTCGGTCCTAATTCTGCTTGACCTCTCTGCAGCCTTCGACACCGTTAACCACCAGATCCTCCTGTCTGTCCTCAGAAGACTTGGAATCACTGGCACTGTCTGGCAGTGGTTTAAGTCTTATCTAGATGGGAGATCTTACCAAGTATCTTGGCAGGGGGCCACATCTGCTCCTTCCAGGCTCACCACGGGTGTCCCACAAGGCTCAGTGCTCGGTCCTCTGCTCTTCTCTCTTTACACTCGTTCTCTTGGTGATGTAATATCCTCCCATGGATTTTCCTATCACTGTTATGCTGATGACACTCAACTTGTCCTTTCCTTTCCACCTTCTGACACACAGGTTTCATCTCGGATCTCGGCTTGTCTTGCTGATATCTCATCTTGGATGTCGGCTCATCACTTGAAGCTGAACCCCAGCAAGACTGAATTACTGTTCATCCCTGGAACTTTTCCCGGATCTTTCCATCTCTTTTGAGAACTCGCTGGTCACCACATCTGCTGAAGCTTGAAGCCTTGGTGTAGTTGTGGATGACCAGTTATCGTTCTCAACCCATGTTGCAAACCTGACTCGGTCATGCAGATTTCTCCTTTACAACATTCGGAGAATTCGACCTTTTCTGTCTAGCGAGGCTACTCAAGTGCTTGTTCAGTCTCTTGTCATTTCAAGACTTGACTACTGCAACTCACTCCTGGCTGGTCTTCCTATGCGTACCATCAGGCCCTTGCAACTGATCCAGAACTCGGCGGCTCGACTTGTCTTCAATGTTCCTAAGTTCAGCCATGTTACTCCTCTGCTGCGCTCTCTTCACTGGCTTCCTGTAGCTGCCCGCATCAGATATGGCCTACAAGGCTAAGAATGGACCAGCACCTCCATACATGGTGGCAATGGTCAAATCCCGATCTGTACCCAGAGCTCTTCGAGCTTCAAGTACAGCTCGGCTTGACCCACCATCTCTCAGGACATGCGGAAAACATGCATCCAGACTTTTTTCAGTTCTGGCACCTCAGTGGTGGAACGAACTTCCCCTGAGTGTCCGAATGGCAGAGTCTCTTGATGTTTTTAAGCGAAGACTGAAGACACATCTGTTTCAAGAGCACTTAAATTAAATTTTACTACACTAGCATTTATTAAATATTTGTGACTGTAATGACTTTTCTTGCTTTTATCTTTTAAGTAGGGTTTTTTCAGTATATATTTGAGTATATCTAGGCGTCCATACTGACTGTATCTAATAATATCTTTGCTTAAAGTTTCTTCCTGATTTTAGCCTAAACTAACTAGCTAGAGATTTTGTTCTGAGTAAAACAATGAAGCACTTTTTGTAAGTCGCTCTGGATAAGGGCGTCTGCTAAATGCCGTAAATGTAAATGTAAATGTAAAAAAGATGGGGGATTACGGCCATGCATTGACTACAGAGGCCTTAATAAAATAACTGTTAAGGACCGCCACCCTCTGCCATTGATGTCAACCGCCTTCGAGGCTCGTGATCCACCACGTTACACCGATGTCATGAACAGAGGGATGTGTTTGAGGCTAACATGCTAACCTCTTTAACCACAAGCAAAACATTTATAAGCCAGTGTCATACGACACAACAGGAGGGACTCCAGCACCGAGAATCCTGTGCTCCAGCACCTATGCTCCTCCTCCCCTGATTACTGAATCACCTGTAGCCTGTTAAGCTTGTACTATATAGGTACCACTCTATCTATAGATTTATTCATTATTGCACATTCACCATTTTTCTGAACATTTTTGAACATGAGGCATGCACAGACAATCTGGACAGACACACTCCCACTTCCACACATGTGCACACTCACACACACAGCATGGCTATAGACTTGTTCTTGCTCAGAGCTGTAGGAGAGCAGCATCTACAATACAATATCATAGAGAGGGAGAGGGAGCGAAATAGAGCAAAGAAAAGGGGGGCTTTTAAGGGCCATCCTTATGCACATGGGTCTGGCCAAACTCTTCCTATTAAAGAGATGGAGCTCATTCACTCTTTTTTTTCACGCTTCTCTCTCTCTCACACACACACACACATCAACCCAGGGGCAAAGCATACTATGGTGTGTGGAATACAGACACAGGTTTAATTCAGTGAAGAGGTTTTCAAACTACTTGGCATATGGAGAGGTAGACAGTACAAGATACAAACAGTGTTTTTTTCATTATTTTTTCTATAGTTCACCTGAATGCTCAACTTTATCGATGTTTGCAGCAGTGCTTGCAGGTAAGTTTCAATAATCTTTAATAGATATACTGCAAGATTTTTCTATTTTGTTAGATGAATTAAAATGATGTGGTGAAATATTTCTCAGAGGCAGATTCCAGGGAATAATAGACAATGATGTCAATAGAAAGACATTACTTCATGAAGTTGCAGTTTCCTATAGAGAAATAATTTTACTTTCTGCTGGTTGGGTGCTCTCCTTTTCATTTTAATGTTGGAGAGCTGTCTGTTCAATGGAAAAGAAACAATCAGTATTAATGTACTTGTGTATTATCATGAAATAAAAATGATTAAAATCATTTAGATGTATAGATAAATAAAGTACTTATTTGGAGCATTTTATCTGATAAAATCTCCTAATCTTGTACTTGAATCAGACTTTCTGTTTTAATGGAAAAGAAGCATGTAAATACCATTTTTTTAGCAGTCAAATAACCAATGAGACATTATGAGGTAGAATTTAGTGCTGTGACTCATGACTTATTCAATCATGCAAACAGTATGCTACCAATAAGATTACATCCCTTAAGTTTCACAGTGATATGTTTTCCATTACTTCATGCACTATGGAACCAGAAACACCCAAGAAAAAGATGTCCTATGTACAGTACTGCATACCATAGCTTTATATTTTTTAACTTAGTAAGGCTAACTTAAATGGTTACTTTTATATTTCGAATAGACCTACTGTTTAGATGTTAATGACCTTTGTGTACATATAAATAAGTATACGTTTTTCAGATAACTCAGTAGAATTTTTTCTAACTCTACATTCATTACTGATGTATACTGCAATTAATTACATGCCTTGTGTATTTTTGGGGGAGATGAACAGGCTCTTAGAAATGAATCTGCCAAGCTCAGTTGTGTATGAAACTCTCACAGTGTCCCTCAGAAGCTGACCCTGAAAGGCAATATGCTCGAAAATCTTCCTGGAAGGCTTGATGCATCACATTTCATTCAATGATCTGCAATATACAATCACCAAATAAAACATTTGCTGTATAATAGAAAGAAAAGCCATTGTTTAACCAACAGAACAAATACAACCTGTTCTACAAATACAAAGGAATATACAGTTCTTTGTGTTCCATACAGTGACAAATCAGTCATATTACTCATCATTTCACTGTTAAATCCAGACACAGCAAAATAAGGATGCCTACCCATCATCTTATCAGACCCACAAGCAAAGCAATTTTAAATGAGCATTGTAAAGGTATTTCATATTTCTGAAAATGTCTTCTAAATTTATTCAGTCAGAAATCTGTTGTTTAGTCATGTTCAGGTTCTACATTCCCTGCCAATAATTTTTTAGTAGAAAAGAATGAATCTTCTACTGAAAGAATATTGGTTCAGTAAAAGTGCTAGTCTCCAAGTTACTTAATTACCTTTGCTGAAACTCTGGTCGGAAGGTTTTACACGAGCATAAGCTGTTTTTAGACTCTGATCTATAATAGTCTCCATCATTATTCCTTCCATTTTTTGTACTGTTCATTTACTTAAACATATAATTATTTGATGAAATAGTGACCATTGTAATAACTTGGAATCTGTCACATTGACAGGATTTTAATTTAGGCCTATGCAATTTTTTTATCCATTGAGAAGGATCTATAAGTGTAATGACCAAATGTAAATTGATCAGTTAATTTTTTTTTTATTTTGTGAGTTTTTCTTGTTGTCCACTTGGGAATAACGATTGATGAGTGTATATGAAAATGTATTTCTAAAAGCTGACGTTTAGTGAAAGTGACAAAGGAATGTGAACAGGTGAAATATGTCTGAAAGAAAATCTAAACAATTCTTACATAAGCATCGAGAGAAATCTAGTTTGGTAATGTTATGCAAAAATATTTACTGGGCTGAAGTGCATTATTTGTATTCAAATACAACTTTATGCAATGGAATCATCAATGAGCCATCTTCTTTTCATTGTTTTATTTAATATATCTGCAGAATAGCTTAAAAGAACACATCTTAAATGCCCTTATAATTTGACAGCATTTTTGTAACTATTTATACAAGAAAGAACATCTAAATAATCCACTCTGAAAAAGAATGCTGCCTTAAAATAGTCAGCTATACACAATATGACATCCAAAAGCTGTTCAGCCACAGCTCAGATCAGCAAGACTTGTATATTCTCTCTGTGAGACTAGTTGTAAGCAGTTTCTGCAGTTCCACAGAAGCGTGTGTTTACCCAGAGGAAATGTAACTAATATTAAGGATGTCTGAAGGTCTGGATTCTTCCAGTGTAATCTTGCAACACACACACACACACACACACACACACACACACACACACACACACACACACACACACACACACACACACACACACACACACACACAATAACCCTGCGCTGCAGTAGACCAGGGAAAACAGATGGCCTGAGCTGGAAGCCAACATTCCTCTTCTCTCTTTTCCATGTGGGAAATTTCCCTCTATATTGCCAGGACAAAGAAAAGTAATAAATATACAGTAATTTTGGATAATGAAACAAAGATATTTCTTTCAGTTAGTGCCACTGAATATAAAATCTCCTTATATGCAAATGGTTAGCTTATTTTTGGGCTGCTCTTTGCTAATTCTCTATGTAAAAAGCAAGCATGCTAAATTAGAATTGCTGCAACCCATGAGCACTGATCCAGAGCCAAGATGGATATTAGTTGTATTTGCATGTTCATTGCCAGATAGTGACATCTTGAATAACCCAAACATAACTGACAATGGGTCTGTTTACATGAATCTGACAAAGAGAACAGTTTTTGGACTCACTGTGGGACAACTAATATGGTAGCAGCTAGACTTCAGAAATGTAACTTTGTACAGGAAATAAACCTGTTTAATTTTAAGGTAACATGTTTAGATTAGTAACATGTTTCATTACAGATTTAAGTTTGTGTAGAATCATCTGTTCCTTTTTGTCTGTGATAATCTGGGACAAAGATATATCACAGCCAAGATTTTGGGGGTATTTATAATACTATATTGCCAAAAGTATTCGCTCACCCATCTAAATGATCAGAATCGGGTGTTCCATGGCCACAGGTGTAAATTAAAATAAAAAAAGTAAGCACCTAGGTATGCAGACTGTTTTTACAAACATTTGTGAAAGAATGGGTCGCTCTCTGGAGCTCAGTGAATTCCAGCGTGGAACTGTGATAGGATGCCACCTGTGCAACAAATTCAGTGGTGAAATTTCCTCACTCCTAAATATTCCAGTCAACTGTCAGCTGTATTATAAGAAAATGGAAGTGTTTGGGAATGACAGCAACTCAGCCATGAAGTGGTAGACTATGTAAACTGACAGAGTGGGGTTAGTGGATGCTGAAGCACATAGCGTGAAGAGGTCGGCAACTTTCTGCAGAGTCAACCACTACAGACATCCAAACTTTATCTGGCCTTCAGATTAGCTCAAGAACAGTGTGCATAGAGCTTCATGGAATGGGTTTCCATTGTCTAGCAGCTGCATCCAAGCCATACATCACCAAGTGCAATGCAAAGCGTCGGATGCAGTGGTGTAGAGCACGCCTCCCCTGGACTCTAGAGCAGTGGAGGCGCCTTCTCTGGAGTGACGAATCACACTTTTCCATCTGGCAATCTGATGGACTAGTCTGGGTTTGGTGGTTTCCAGGAGAACGGTACTTGTCTGACTGCATTGTGCCAAGAGTAAAGTTTGGTGGAGGAAAGATTATGCTGCGGGGTTGTTTTTCAGGAGCTGGGCTTGTTCCCTTAGTTCCAGTGAAAGGAACTCTGAATGCTTCAGCATACCAAGACATTTTGGACCATTCCATGCTTCCAACTTTGTGGGAATAGTTTGGAGCTGGCCCCTTCCTCTTCCAACATGACTGTGCACCAGTGCACAAAGCAGGGTCCATAACGCAGTCTGGTGTGGATGAACTTGACTGGCCTGTCCTGACCTCAACCCGATAGAACACCTTTGGGATGATCACAACATCAGTATGTGATCTCACAAATGCACTTCTGGGAAAAATACCTGTGTTTACCTTTTGACGTTCTAGCTGCAAAGGGTGGAACAACATCTTTTTTGCATGCTTCTACCCAAGACGACTGCATGCAAGCACCTACAAGCACCTGGGAGATGGTCTGGCTTGCCGTTGGATGTACTGATGCCGGGGTTGGATGTGCCATTGCCGCAAGAGGACGTGCTGATGCTGGCTCCTACCTGAGGTTCACCATCTGCACCAAAGGGACTGTGACTACTTGGCCGGGGAACAATAACCTTATGCTACAACTGTAGAACCACCTTTTGTCCACAAATACGGACTGGTGCTAACGGGCCAACCAATGGAGGATGGGTTCCCTTTTGAGTCTTGGTCCTCCCAAGGTTTCTTCCTATATCCCCGCCATCTTAGGGAGTTTTTCCTTGCCACTGTCACCTTTGGCTTGCTCATTAGGGATCTGGACCCATACAATTTGTAAAGCTGCTTTGTGACATGTGTTGTAAAAAGCGCTATATCAATAAATTTGACTTTGATCCGCCCATCACCCATCAGTACATCCACCGGCAAGCCAGACCATCTCCCAGCTGCTTGTAAGTGCTTGCATGCAGTTGTCTTGTGTAGAAGCATGCAAAAAGATGGACAATACAGACTGAGTGTGTGGATGTCAATTTAACCACCATTGATTTAAATGTACATACTGTAGGTCATGTGCTAGTGATTAGCATGTAGCTCCGGCAGGCTAATCTATAGCATCATAACTAAAGGGAGGGGTTCAGAGGTGACCACAGTCATGAGGGCTCACTGAGACATTGCTTACCAGTCAAGTCATTGTCACTAGAGTGGATGATGGCATCAACATCAAAAATCTCAACGTCTGGGATGACGAACTAATAATCCTTCCCAAACAAAACACAAAACCGGATAGGAAATACAAAGCAGGGGGAAAACTTGAGGGAGGCCAGGGAGCGGCGCAGGAGGTAGATACTCGAATAAGCAACAGGAGAAAATAACAGAGAAATTAGAAAGATGGTGACGAGACACCAACCAGAGTAACTCGCAAGAGAGAGGGCTGATAAGCGTGAGGCATAAAGACCAAAATGATTCAGCAGTGATTCGCCATAACTCACCCTCTTAAGTAGGACCAAGAACAGGTGTGGCGAATTACTGCTGATTAAGCCGAGTTAGTCTAGCACTGGCTCGCAAACTCCCCCTTATGGTGGCAGGAGGAGCCGCATCAGAGCCAGTCCTGACACAGAGGATATTAAGAGATCGTTCAGTACTTTAGTAAGTGCAGTTTCAGTGCTGTGATGGGGTCTAAATCCAGACTGAAATAACTCTAAGACATGTTCTGTCTGTAAGAAGGAATAGTTGTGAAGAAACTACTTAGAGACTGGCCTATAGTTGGACATTTCCTGGGGGTTAAGACCAGATTTTTTGATGACTTGATGACTGCAAGTTTAAATGAACTGGGAATATAGCCCAGGATCAGAGAGCAGTTTATTATAGTAAGCAAAGTTTCTACATTGCTATGCAGTAATTCTTTAAGTAAATGGGTTGGTACGGCATCTAGTATACATGTGGAGGGCTTAGCAGATTCCACCAATGAAATAAGCTCCTCACGACCAATTGGGGAGAAGGACTCTAACAGGGCATCAGAGCTGACCAGACAGCTGTCAAGGTGCATTGGCATGTTGATAGGCTCTGAGATAGCACAACCAATTTTTTCTCTAATTTTATCAATCTTATCATTAAAGAATTTCATAAAATTATTACTGCTACACTCTAGTGGGATTAGTGAGTCGTTTTGCTCATGGCTCCTTGTTAGGCTGGAAACAGTTTTAAATAAGAGTCCAGAATTGTTTTTATGTTTTTCTATTAAAGCCGATAAGTATGAGGTTTTTTTCCGTATGGAGGGCATGCTTATATTCAATAAGGCTGCTTTTCCATGATAGTCTATACACTTCTAACTTTGAATATCGCCATTTATGCTCCAGGATCCGTGCGGCTCGTTTGAGACTACTCGTGTGCTCGTTGTACCATGGCGCTATTCTTCTCTCAGTGGCTCTCTTATAGCGTAATGGTGCAACCTTGTCTAAAGCTGCACGAAGAGAAGTCTCAACGTGCTCGGTAAAACGCTCTAGTCCTTCCGGAGCTACAGGTGTATCAATTTTTGCCAAACCCGGTAAAATATCAGTGAGCGCGGCTATCGTACTAGGTGTTATAGTTCATTTTATTCAGTAGCGGGGCGGCTGATGAATACCGTCAGTCAAGCATAACTCATACGTTATGAGGCTCTGGTCAGAAACGGCCTCACTCTGAGGTAAAATTGCTAAACTGGATATGTTATTACCAAATGATAAGACCAGGTCTAAAGTATGACCACAATTATGCGAAGGACCCACCACATTCTGAGTGATACCCAGTGAATTAAGAATTTCTTGTAAATTTTTGCTGAAAGAGTCACATAGATTCTCAAAATGGATGTTAAAATCACCAACTATAATCACCTTATCGGCTGATAGTACTACATGAGACAGGAAGTCTGAAAACTCCTGCAAGAACTCAGGTGAAGCAGGTGGGCAGTAAATAGTAATTAACATAAACGACTGTGACGCATTGTTGGTTGTTAAATTTGATACGTTTGATACAGTGAGGATGAGATGTTCAATATACATTGCACACATATATATACTCCCACATACAATTTCCCTCATATACGTAACCCTTCCAATCGTACATCAATCACACGACAACAGACATCAACAGCATAGGAGTTATGCTGGTCCGAGTCCGGAACCCAGCGCCCCCAGCCCCAACAGCCACCACCCCACCCCCACCACCCAGGCACCCCAGAGCCCCAAGGTCCAGACCCAATACCCCGATGCAAGGCAGACCGACCCACCCCACCCGGCACCAAAGAGGAACCAAAGAGGAAGCAGACATTCTCTCCAAACTGATGTGATCGATTAATACATTTTTGTAATGAATAATATGCAGGTCCTTTTTTGCTTTCCAATTAATGATGGTTTTCTTGGCAATGCATAAGGCAGTGAGAACTATGTGCGATGTGTTTGCCTCCATAGCCAATTCACTGACGTCTCCTAAGATGTACAGTCTGGGGGAAGTTGGGATGCAGCATTTGAACCACGTGGACAAATACGCACATATCTTCTGCCAGAATTCCTGAACAGGCCTACAATCCCATATAGCATGCATATAGTTATCAATTACATTGCCTGTACAGTGGGTGCATATGTTTGACTGTGCTAGGCCCATTTGGAACATTATTTGTCCTGTATAGTGTGTTCTATGAAGGACTTTGTATTGTATAAGTTGTAAGTTGGGGATTGATAGTCATCAAATTTTAACAATAATTTATAAAGTTTTGATAATAATTTAGGAGTACATAGATTTAAAAAATCAGTTACCCACGTTGATAATTCCAAATTTAGTTGATTGGGATTAAATCTCTCCTTGATGGACTTCAATTGTTGATATTCAAGAAATCTACTGTTGTTTATTCCATATTCTGATATAAGTTCCTGAAATGTGACAAAGTTTCCATCTTTAATAACATGTTCTAAATGTTTTATTCCCTTATCATGCCATGATGTGAAATGTAGTACTCTCTTATTCTGACAGATGTCTGGATTGTTCCAAATGGGTGTTAGTTTGCATGGGATAAGTGGGGACTGAGTTAGTTTTAGAAATTCCCACCAGGCTGTTTAGTGAAATATTTATGCTAAGGCTTTTAAAACAGTCATGACGCTTAATATTAGGGCTAATGTAAGGTAGGTCTGCGAGTTTTATTTTCCTACAGAATGCTTGTTCTAGGTCCAACCATGGACTGTCTATTAAGTTGTGTTTGATCCATTTTGAAATGTACTGTAATCTATTTCTATAAGAAATAATGATAAAAATTTGGTAGTTCTAAGCCACCATTGAGTTTTGGCTTTGGCAAAGTTTTCAGACTTATTCTTGATGGCTTGCTTTTCCATAGACATTTTGAGATGTTTGAATCTAAGGACTTAAACCAAGCAACAGAGGGTTTATTTGGGATTAGTGAGAATAAATAGTTGACTTTTGGTAAAACCATCATTTTAATGGTAGCTGTAAGATCTGGAAGCACTACCGCCGTTTGCCACCAGAGGTCTCACTCGCCCGAGTACTAGAAACCAGCTGTTTTCAGTCAAGGCTAATTAGAGCCTGTATTTAAGTCCGTCTCCCCCCAACCATTCTCTGCGAAGTATTGCCAACTCTTTACGAGAGCGTACTGAGCGGTTTCCTTGTGAAATAATCTGATTGACTTTTGGTATTGTGATCTTGTTCTGGTTTTGTCGTTTTGCACCCGTCTAGCCCCTTGGTACCTCTGCCTGACCACGTCTGTGCCCCGGTCCTGGCTGTCTGTGTCCCGTCCTTCCCCAGTCTGCCGCCTCCCCTGGCATTACCCTTTTGTGTGTGGTTTTTTTGTGAATAAAGAAACACTGCTGGCACGCTGCGCATGGATCCTCATTTACAGCCTGACCTCCAGGTGTTACAGTAGCGACTCTACCTATGAGAGAAATAGGTAAAGCGTTCCAACGTTTGAGATCATCTTCTATTGTTTTTAATAGAGGGATATGATTTAACTGCACTAAGTCTGAAAGTCTAGCAGAGACATGTATGCCTAAATATCTAATATTTACTGGTTGTAGTGGGATGGTGGTCGTATTTTGGAAACTACAATTTATAGGTAAAACTACTGATTTACCCCAGTTGATGGAATATTCTGATATAGAAGAAAAAACGTCTATAAGTTTAATTGTATTCGGACGAGAAGCTTGTGAGTTCTCTATGAAAAATAATACATGGTCTGCATAATGACTTATCTTATGGTTTGTAGTTTCTGTTGAATTTTTGTCGAATTGCTGCTGCTAATGGCTCAATGAAGATAACAGGAGAAAATAACAGAGAAATTAGAAAGATGGTGACGAGACACCAACCAGAGTAACTCGCAAGAGAGAGGGCTGTGTGTGAGGGTGATAGTGGGCAGCCCTGTCTGGTGCCCCTCTGTAGAGTGAAGCTTTGTGAAGTGATCTCGTTTGTCCTAACGCGTGCATTAGGAGAGCTATGTAAGGTTTTGATCCAGTTTATGAAGGATGGACCAAATCCAAATTTGTATAGAACTGCTAATAAATATTTCCAGTTTACCCGGTCAAATGCTTTTTCTGCATCTAAGGATACAATGGTTGTCTCTAATTTGTTAATTGTGCAGTAATCTATTATGTTTTTAAGTCTGCGTGTATTGTTGGCTGTTGACCCTTGATAAAACCTGTTTGGTCTGGATGTATTATAAGTGGGGTGATTTTCTCTAATCTTCTGGAAAGAACTTTGCAAATAATTTTAAAATCTACGTTATTGAGTGAAATTGGGCGACAGCTAGAAGGAAGTGTGGGGTCTTTGCCTGGCTTCAGAAGTAGGCTAATGTTAGCAGAATTCATGTCTGGGGACAATATGTGATCATTTTGAATTTGAGTTACCATTCTAAAAAAGGTTGGTTCTAGCACAGCCCATAATTCTTTGTAGAATTCTACCGGAAATCCATTTGGGCCCGGGGCTTTATTATTTGGTAGCTGCTGTAGGGCTTCATGTAATTCCACCAACGCAAGTGGTGAATCCAGGGCAACAACTTTTTCGTTTTTTAGCTTTGGGAGATTTATATTATTAATAAATTCTTCAATAGCTGCATCAGATGGGTTAATCTGTGATGAATATAAAGTTTTGTAAAACTCTTTAAAAGCTTTATTTATTTGTTGTGGATGATGAGTAATGTTCCCAATTAAGTCTTTAATAGAAGAGATTGTAGTTTTTTCCTTATTAAGCTTTAACTGGTTAGCAAGGAATTTTCCGGATTTATTACTATGTTCAAAGTTCTGCCAACGCAGCCGTGCAGTAAAAATTGTGTCTTTTTATCGATTATTTCATTTAATTCTAGTTTGAGTTTACTTAGCTTGTTCAGTGTGTGTTCTTGTGGTGAAACAGCATAAGCAGCTTCTAAACATTTTATTTTTTCTTCCAATTCTAATACCAGTGTTTTTTCTCTGTTTTTGTGTGCAGTAGGATATTATTTTCCCCCGCATTACTGCCTTCCCTGCTTCCCAAAGAACACATGGTGAAGTTCCTGGCAGATCGTTATTTTCTAAATATGTTGTCCATTCCTTTTTGAAGTAATTAATCAAATCTTGTTCTTTAAGTAATGATATATTTAATCTCCAGTTTCTAGTTGCTGGTGTGGTTCTTTTCTGTGTCAAAGAGAGAAAGACCGGTGCATAGGATGAATCTGAGTGTCTGTGACATCTATTATAATGGAATTGCTAACTAAGAAGTTGTCTAAACGAGAATGTGAGTGGTGTACTGCTGAAAAGAAGGTGTAGTCCCGGAGAGTGGGGTGATGTGAATTCATCAGAGAGCCCAAAATCGTTCATGTATTGTTTTAGAGTGTCTGCAGACTGCCAGTTCCTTTGACTCATTGCTGCACTGAGCCTATCGATATCTGAATGAAGTACCAGGTTGAAGTCTCCTCCTATTATTAGTTTGGTGTCAGAGTGATCAGAGAGTGCAGTGAAAATATTATGAAAAAAGGAGGGGTCGTCAACATTTGGCCCATATATATTAACAATACATGAATGCATATTTAGAATAGACAAGTTAAGTATTATAAATCTACCGTCTGGATCTGTTATATTGTTACTAATGGAAAGGTTTATCCTTCTGTTAATTACAGTTTTTTACGACTGCTAACAAGCGTTTCCCAATACTTAAGATACTTTTTCAAAACTCTAAACACAGCAACACATTTACCTCATACAAATAGCCAAATAGTTAGTATCCTGTTCAAAAGCACATTCACTTAACTAAATACCAACTCTGCATTTCAAAATGCAAACAAAGTTTTCTCTACATACACCAACTTTGTTAAAACACAACAAACCTGGTTCAGTATCCAATCATTCTTTCAAACACTAGCACAGATTCTCTATTCAAGAGGAACAGGAGGTCAATCACTGCACAACCACTGTCAAAAAACTAACAGTTGATGGCATTACAGAAACAGTATTGCATGTAATATTTTACTCTCTCCCAGCAAACAACAGACATTATACAGTTCTGTTGCTTTTTTATGACAGTTCATTTTTACTGTAATCTGGACTTTTTACTCAAATGTGTGCATTTTTGGCAACATACTGTCATACCACCTTGGTCTTGAGTGATATTTACTGTAACGTACTGTATGGAATGTAGATTAGACAAAAAGGAGTCTGTGACAGTCTTTCAGTAAAGGTTATATTTTACTGTATTAGGGACATGAGATTGTAGCTTAACTCAAAAAAGATTTACAATAATTTTACATGCAAACACTGTAATTAGCCATGGTCCCATATGTGTAAAAATACACATATAAAAAATGCAGAAGGGAGAATAAACAGAACACAAAACTGAACAGTCTTACAGTATTAGGTGTGATCTAAACGGTCTTCAGCATTTGGCCACATGTTTTCATCAACATCACATCTGATGTTCTCTCTTGCCATGCTCCTGGTCTTCACTCAAGAGTTTTCCCCTTCCCCCAGAGGGAGGCAGACGCTGCATCCTTTATTGTAAAAGAACAAAAACACAATATATGTATTAGCAGTAGGACCTGGCCTGCAGGTACTATACTGTACGATATAGCATCAGTAGGAATATACTTGTGAAATGTATTGTTTACCTGTTAGTGTAGTTTGTTTAAAGGTCCGGATAATGGAAGCCACAGTTGACCGTCTGAGATTAGGCTGCACCCTTTCACCAGCCTCTCTCAGTGATAGACCATGGTTTATCACATGGTCTATGATGGTGGCTCTAATTTCATCAGTGACAGTAGTTCTTGATCTTCGCTGAACACCACCACGCATTCTTCCTCCTCTCCCTCTACCTCGCCCTGGCCCAGCTGTTCCTCTTCCTTGTGCAGACATGATTTTTCTTTCCTCTGTTACTCTCTCTGTTCCTGTGCCCACATTGACCAAACTCAGTCCAAACAAGCCCCTGTTTTTATGAGTCCATGTCACTGACAGCACCTGTATCTCCAAGTGGGATTTGAATCAGCTGTGGTTGGTCTATTACTGTATTTTATTTCAATGATCTGTATGTGCAAAAAATGTGTATTACAGTAATAGCTTTTCACCTGCTTTTTTTGCATAATTTTGCATTTTATACAATATTTAAGGTTTTGAACCATATGTTTTCATTTTTGACATGCTGTGTGCAAGCATTTGTGAAAAGGCCAAAATGATCCATAATTTTGTTATTGGGTAACCTTGTGTGTATAGAAAATGTAAGCATTGTATAAACATGTTAAATGCCTGCATTTTGTGCAAAAACAACATGAATTGTATTAACTGTATAGCCACTAAAGACTGAAGTTGTGTTTACTGTGTTTAGAGTTTTGCAAATGTGACTACAGATTGGACAAAAGGATGTTAGCAGTCGTAAAAAACTGTAATATGGCCACCCCCCTTTGTTTTGAGTTGTAACAGGCTGAGTACGAATGTGGGAACTGAGGAGAGGTCAGTGTGTATGTAGGTGTTTTGGACATATGTGTTTCCTGTAGAAAGACAATATCTGCTTGTAAGTCGTTTAGCCGATTAAAAATTTTCAATGTCTTTTCCCTCGAACCAGTTCCACGTACATTCCATGTAACAAACTTCAGTGAACTCATGTTAAAACTAGCTGTTTGAGTGTTGGATGTTTGCTAAAGATGTGTATGTTGTACATCTGTGTTGTGCGCCTGTGTTGTTTGTTTTTGTATGTATCTGCGCTATATGTCTGTGTGTAAGTATTTGTGCCTGCCTATATTGGTCATGCGTGTGTGCTGTATGTCTCTGTGTGTGTCTGTTAGGTATGCCTGCATGTATGTGTGAGTGTGTGCGCATATAATACATTGCAGTCATGAAAGTGAGTGAACAATTCGCTGGATGAGTGCAGAAAGAGAAAAGGAGAGGGAAAGGGAGAGAATGTGATACATAAGATGAAAGTGCATATACAACAAAAAGAAAGGATAAACAATTAAGACTTAAGAAGAAGGAAAACATAAAAAAATTTTGGTACTAGCTAATTAGACCGGCATTAGTTATTTTATCTTACACGTGTCTTTTTGTACTAGGTGAAAAGTGATATATCATAAAGAATCTGGATAAAGGCGTTGATGTTGACACAGATCACCTGATTAGAACAGCCATGGTGTGATGCTTGTGTCGCGGTAGAGTTGACTGTTAACGTAGAGTTTGTCCACTGCGATAACAGCCCGGGAGCCTCCTTGAATGAAACTCTTGCGGCTGGGGAACAGGACCTTGCGTTGCTCCAGGATCTCCTTGGGGAACTGGTCGTTAATACTGAAGTCTGTTCCCCTCAGCTCCCGGCCGCGGCTCTTTAGTAGTTCTTTATGCTTGTAGAGTTCGAACCACGATCAGTCTGGGTCGTCGTGCATCCAGCCCAGGCGGTGAACGCGGTGAAAACTGATGTTTTTAACGGTGTCCTCTGGGATTTTCAGGTGAGTTTGTATGAATGACTTAACTGTAATCTCGGGGTCTTCGTCTGCATTCTCAGGAATTCCTGAAAATACTAAATTATCTCTCATGCTGCAGGACTGGAGATCGATGACCGTTTCTTTAATTTTTTTTATTTTCTTCCGAGAGCCGGGTCATTCCCGATTTCACGGGACTCTCTGAGAACCGTGTTTTCTGCAGCGAGTGCTTCTACCTGCTGCTGGCTGAACTCTACTGATTCCCGCAAAGCCTGGAACTCTTGGTGGAGAATTTCCACTAGAGCCAGGTGCGCGTCAAACCTGGATAGTTTGTTGTTGATGGACTCCAAAATGTCCGCCATGCTGCAGGTATGTGGGGAGGCTGCTCCCGGGGAAGCTTCGGGGCGACTCCTCTTAGTGGATGGCGTCTTGCTGTCCAGTTTGCTCATGATAAATCTTTTGAAGCAATCGTCTATATAGGAAAGTATATTGTCCAGATCCTCTATGCGGTGCTCCTAAGTGGTGGAGTTTGTTGGGAATATTTAGAATATACAAAATAACACCTAGAAATAATTACTTATTTTTAAGTTGTCTAAAATTAACGACATGTTTACGGACACCTCCCGTCCCCTCTGGCCGTCAGCAGGCTCCTCCTATCCCCATGGCACGACAGTGGACTTTGCCTGCCCCCAGGGCCCATTTGGGGCCCACAGTGACAACACTGCCCGTGTGGACACAAAAATGAAAAAGTGTTTTCTCTGCTTGGAATGATTCATTGTCTGCGCTTGGTTTTCCCCTTTTCCCCTATTCTACCGCTGGCTTTCTTTTGGTCCTGGTCTCTGTATGTGTTCCTATTCGTGTCTGTGTACCGACTCCTGTACCGGTGTCTGGTGTCATGATTTCTGTCCCTGCCCCTGTAATTATGCCCCAAGTTATCACCCACTTTGTCCCCATACACATTTCCGTAGTCCTGTCCCTGTTAGCCTCTGCTGACGTCCCTTCATGTTCCCAGTCCAGCTCCTGTATCTGCTCCTGTCCCGGTCCAGGCCCGTCCCGTCTCTTCACCTCTGCCCGACCCCATCCTGTCTCCCGGATTCCCAAGACCCTGTGTTAGCGCCCGCCACCCTCAATGTGCTCAGGTCCTCACCTCTTCCTGTCCAGTGCCTGTCCCCCCTGGTCTTACATCTTCTGATCCCTTTCCTTTGTTCCCGTTCAGTCTCTATTCTGCACTTTCTTTCTCTATGGTCCCTGCTTCCCAGAGTGCTGCCCCGTCCACACCGGTCGTCATGCCTATCCCTGTGTCCACATCCTCTTTGGACTCCTACGTCCCTGGTTACTTACAGCCCGGTCTTGCGTGCCCAATGTGGCACGCTTAGAGAGGGGGGAAATGTAATGCCTAGCTCCGCCCTTCCCCTTTTCTACATTTAGTCAGTTGCTGTTATCCTGTTCCAGTCCCGTTTCGCGTCCTGTTTCCATAGTCCCCATTGTTTGTCACGGCTCCTTTGTTCCTAGGTCCTCCCCCAGTAATCTCTTGTTCACCTGTGTCTCATTTCTACTAATTTTTATGTGTATTTATACTTCCTGAGTTTCCCATGTTCCTTGTTGACTGTTGTAGAGTTTGTCCTTGTTGATCATGGTTTTCTGCTCTCCTGTTCTTTCGTTTAGGATTCCCTGTCTAAGTGCTTCCGTTTCGTCCGTATAGTCTCTCGTTTCCTGTTGCCCGTGTTCCTTTTATCTTAGGTTTCAGTTAGCCTTGCTTCTGTATTCCTCACACCCCTTTCTATTGTAAGTATGTCTGTTTAGTCTTCAAAGTGAAATTCGGTTTGTGTCTCGCGTATTGTTGTTTCTTACCTGATTGTGTTTATATGATGAGTAGTTGTTTTGTTGGGTTTCGTGAGTGTAAGTTAGTTCATGTTTTGTATAGCCGCAATGTCTTGTCTGTTCATGTTAATGATGAGTCAGTAGGTTTGTGCCTCGCGTAGCCCTTGGTTTCTTGTCGTTTCGTGTTCTTCTCGTTGTACTATATTCTCGTGTTTTTGATGCTATAATACAGTGTTTCTGCTGTTCCAGTTTTGGTGTTCTGTCATAGTGAGCATTCCCCCTGTATTGCTGTGTTCTCGTGTCTTTTGGTTTTGTTTGCGTTATCAGGAATAAATGTTTAAACTCCTGCGCTTGCGTCATACCAGCCCGTTAAAAGCGTAACAGTTAGCAGTGGCCTGCCGCCATTTTCAAAAGCTCCGCCTTCTACCTTCTACCGGTTTGCAGTTTGCCGTCTACTCTGTCATCTGCTCCCAATCTTTCTGAACTTAAAATCATTGTAATTTGTAAATAATACATTTAAGTTGCACTGAGAGAAGTCCACCACCCAAAAACATCCAGTCCATAGCGAGCAACACATACTGTACAGCAACAGATGAGCCATCATCTCTGATTTTATATCCTTAAGGTGAGTGGACAGTGATTGGTTGGATGTGCCATTGCCGCAAGAGGATGCGCTGATGCCAACTCCTACCTGAGGCTCACCATCTGCATTGAAGGGACTGTGACTACTCGGGCTGGAATTAGAACTATAACTATAGAACTATATTTCAACTATAAATGGGGACTTTTGCTAGCGGGCCGCCCAATGGAGGATGGGTTCCCTTTTGAGTCTTGGTCCTCTCAAGGTTTCTTCCTAAATTCCTGCCATCTTAGGAAGTTTTTCCTTGTCACTGTCGCCTCTGGCTTGCTCATAAGGGATCTGGACCAATAGGATTGTAAAGCTGCTTTGTGACATGTGTTGTAAAAATAAATAAATTTGACTTTTGACTTTGATTAAAGACTCCAGCAGCACTGCTGTCTGATCCATTCATATGGCCACAACATACACCAACACTTCAATATGTTCACCAAACTACTTTGTTCTGGTCCTGTTGGGATACTGAACAGCTGAAAGGGGGACAGTGTGTAACTGTAGAACTACAAAGTGCCCCTATATGGTAAACAAAACTAATATAATGCACAGTGAGTGTTGAAAAATAGAGTCAGTAGGAGTTTTCAATTAAGTGACTGAAAATAACAAACACAATCATCATACATGCCAGAGTGCCCTACAGTTGTTACATTACCGTAGGCGGCAAATTAAGCACTACGAAATTAGCAGAACATTAAGTGAACTGCTAACGTTAAACCTCTGAGGTTTATGGGCCTTTTCTTTGTTTGAGCATACTTTCTTACATTTGTCTCTAAACATATTTACTCATAACATTTTATTCATGCATTTCATATCAGAACGTTCCCAACAATCTCAGCCCTCATCCTAATGAGGTTACATGGTTCTAAAGCTGAAAATATGAGATTTTTCAAATGTTTTCAAATTCTTTTCATGTCATATGAAAATATACCTATACTGAACAAAATTATAAGTTTACAAAAGTGTTTAAAACATTTAAATAAAGTAGGATAGATATGTGCAAAGAAAGTATATATATATATATATATATATATATATATATATATATATATATATATATATATATATATATTTTACAATCAATTATTGCATAAAAAACACACAGAGAAACCTTCAAAGTAAACATTTACTAATGGACAGTCATTTTATGCAAAAGTCAAAAACAAAATCAAGACTATTTTATCATGAAACAATTACAAGAATTGTGCACAGAATCAGCTTCTAGCTAGCCAGCTAGTAAGTCCATTATTCAATCAATCAATCAAAATGTATTTATATAGCGCTTTTTACAACAGCTGTCAGCTTTTTACAACAGTTGTCACAAAGCAGCTTTACAAGTGTCCGAGTCCAAGTCCCCAGTGAGCAAGCCAAGGGTGCCAGTGGCAAGGAAAAACTTTCTAAGAGCATGAGGAAGCAACCTTGAGAGGAACCAAAGGGGCCCAGGGTGGATAGCAGGAAAGGCTTGTCTCTCCTTGTCTCAGTATTTCTTGGGTAGGAGGGCAGCCATTAGGAAAAAGAAAAGAGGTACAATTATCTCTGTATGGGATATGTGGGACAAAGGAAATGTAAACATTTCTGCAGTGTGGCAGCGACTCCAGCAATTAAATTATTACAACCTACCTAAAGGGCAGAACCAGAAGGTAAGACAATCTTGGGAGCATCCTGAGACACTGGCATTCATCCACTACACTGTCAACAAACTCGAGTGATCATGTGCAGTGACAGGATGACAGTAAAAACCCTTTGCCTATGAACCCCAGGATCTGTCACCTTTATCTAATTGGGCCCATTACCAAATGCCAAACGTTGCAAAAAGTTTTCAACCTAGACTTAACACTAGAAGTCCCAAAGAAGGGTCATTCGACACTTCTACGTTTGGAACCCAGAGACGAGTCGAATGACCTGAATGATTTTAGCTAACAACCTATAATCAGCTGTGAACAGGCGCTTTTGTTCTGTAAATAAGGCCATTATTGGCGCACCACAGGAGGGGGCATGCTTAAACTCACAACTAATTGTTGTTTTCCATTGAGTTTAGCCATTTAGTTTCTAGTTAGTTCTATTCAGTTTATTGTATTTTATGATGTAAAGGTTATATATATTGTATTTAGTTTAGTTTTATCTGAGCAACAAAGCACAAACAATAAATTATTTTTTAATATTTTAAATAGAGAATTAGAAATTTTACAGCCAGGTACAACTGTGAGTAATGACCAGAAGCATTTGTGTCCAAGTCAGGAGGACTGAAATTTCAATATGAGAAATATACAAAAGAACAACTGTTATGTTTCCATGCTTTTATTATTGCCATAAACATTATACAAAAAATACAAGGAATAAAACAATTCCACACATATTTACAATAGGCTGCAGTGCAGGGCTGCGTGTGTGTGTGTGAGTGGCATGTCATTCTTGTGTGATTAGCATTTCAGCAGTCACTCAGCAGTCTGTCAGAACTTGCCTGGCACTGCCAGGGTATCTCCCTGGTACATTTGCCACACGTGTATCTGTAGCAGTCAACACATCTTTTATTAGCACTTTTATTTCTTTTATTTATTGTTCGTGCATTGATGGTTGACCTGACACTTCGCCCTTTTGCCAGGACTGGGTGTAGAAGGTTGTTGCCGAAGCAGTTTCTCCTTGCGTGCCTTCTTCTCACTCACATGAGAGTCACCCAACTCTTTTGCAAGCTCTACCAGGAAGTCCACCCGTCTCTCCTGCACCCCAGTGCATGCCTGATAAAAGCACATGTGCATTCAGTGCTGCCATGTCGATCATGTTGTAAAAGACGGCGACTGGCCATCTCCGTGTTCCTGCATGCACACTGTACTCCCGCACCATTTGGTCCATCACATCCACACCACACTTTGTGGTGTTGTATTGTCTGACTGTGTTTGGCTTTCTTTTCGTGGTATCCTCAGTCTCAACCACGCTGTGCATGCTGCTGAGAATGTAGACAGCCTTCTTCCGTTTGGACTGATTGAGACTGTGTCAGAGTCTTGGATACATTCTGGAAGGTTATTCCATAGTTAGGTGGCCTTTTTAGGAAAGGCTCTTCCCCTGCTGTTACCTTAATTGTTGGAGCTAATAAGAGGCCAGCACCCTGTGATCTTAGTGGACGTGGGGGTTCATAATTGTAGATAAGCTCCTGGAGGTAGTCAGGAGCAAGCCCGTGCAGTGCTTTATAGGTCAATAGAAGAATTTTAAAATCAATACGGAATTTAACTGGGAGCCAATGCAGAGCTGATAAGACTGGGCTGATATGATCGAATTTTCTAGTTGTAGAACTCTGGCTGCGGCATTTTGAACTACCTGAAGTTTATTTAGATCCCTATTTGAGCATTCTGACAGTAATGAGTTACAATAGTCTAATCTGGAGCTAACAAAGGCATGTACTAATTTTTCTGCATCATGCTGGGATAATGCATTCCTTAACTTGGCAATTTTAGGGAGATGTAGAAAAGTTATCGTAGAAGTATTATCTATGTATTTGTCAAATGATTGGTCAGAGTCGAGTATGACGCCCAGATTTTGGACTACTGAGCCAGGTGTAATGGGGTAGTATGCCCAATGGTAGCATATATAATGTAAATAATAATGGTCCTAGGATGGAGCCTTGCGGGACTCCATATTTCACTTTTGTGCGTTTGGAGGAAATATTATTGAGCTCTACAAACTGATAGCAATTGATTAAGTAAGAATTAAACCATGAAAGGGCTGTACCGAAGATTCCAACCCAATTTTCTAACCTTTCTAGCAGGATCTTGTGATCTATTGTGTCGAAAGCTGCACTAAGATTGAGAAGCACTATTAGTAACTAATAGTAATAATAATAACACATAACCTTGATCAGAGGCAAGAACGAGATCATTTGTTACTTTAACTAGGGCTGTTTCAGTGGTGTGGTGGGGCCTAAATCCCCCAAGTAATTTTGAGGGAATCAAGTCTAATGTGCAAGTAGTAGAATTTAACATTGAAACAATTTTCTCCAATTCTCCAAGCTTCAAGCGTTTCTTCTAATGCAAAATTTTGTTCAATATCAACCAATCCAGATAATCTTTATTATAATAATATAATAATCTTTATTTGTATAGCACCTTTCATGCATACATGCAACTCAAAGTGCTTTACAGATTAAAATGACAGATGACAGACCAGATGGATTACCTATAAAATGATTTATATTTATAAATACATCTCTATTTTATTATCAAAGAAATCCATAAAGACATTACTAGTTAGGTTTCCTGGAATCTGAGTTTCAGCGCCTAATTTATTTTTTGTAAGTTTAGAAATAGTACTGATAAAAAATGAGGCAAAGTATGCTGATCATGCTTTAGTGAGTGCCGTTTTGTTCTCCATAATTCTGATGAGAATGAGTGTTGTCCCTCAACCACCTGCAGACACAATCTCTTCCAAAAATGGAAAGATACTATGGTCCCTTTCCCCACAGAAACAGCAGGGTAGACGTAGCGCTAGTAATATTATCAAAATGGTTCCAGGACCCACCAGATATGCATCATTCGAGCTCTTCGTAACACCATCGATAAAAAATATTGTGCTTGGGATGACAAATTTAGAGGGGAAGCATGTATATAGGGACAGTTGGAAAGACATGTGTAACCCTCCTGAAATTGGGGTTACTAATCTCATGAATCATTGGTCATTGCCTTAAGAGGGCGCTCTGTACGTTTTTTAACCCTTTGATGTGCAACATGGTGGAATTGGTGATCCTCTTACCATCTTGGCTTCTGAGAGACACTGCCAGTCTGAGAAGCTCTTTTTATACCCAATCATGTTGTTAATTTACCTAATTAGTGTTAATTGGTCTTCCAGCTATTCGTTATATGCTCAATTACCTTTTTCCAGCCACTTATTGCTACTTGTCCCAACTTTTTGGGGATTTGTTGACACTGTGAAAATTTGAATCAACATATTTTTCCTTTAAAATGTTACATGTACTCAGTTTATACTTTTGATCTGTGATCTGTGATATTCTGGATAAAATATTAGATGTTGGCACCTCCACATCATTGCATTCAGTTTTTATTCACAATTTGTCCCAACTCATTTTGATTTCTCACACCTATGAATTTGTGCCACACCTTCCTTGTTGTATCGTATACACATCCCTGTCTCCTAGTGTTTTCCTCACCAATCTATAGTCTCCTCGCTCCCCTCACCTGAGCTTCTCCTCCCTCTCTTCACCTGTTTCTTGTGCCCTTGTCTTTTCCCTTGTCATATGGTGTCTGCGTTTATTGGTTATGTTAAGATCTTTTGTTCAAATTGTCCCTGCCTATAGTGTCTGCATTTGGGTTTAACTGCGTTGCCATGCTGAAAACCTGACAGTATGTGTGTGACAAAGTGAAAAACATGCTGCAAGTACTAAATAAATGTATAAATAAATGTAAATGCCCCACTCACTGCTAAAGTAACTACTTGAAAAAAAAGTATCATAGTAAGTTAGTTTATTTTATATCACACTTGGATGAATGGGTCATTTTTGACCCATGTGTGTAAATTCGATGTATTAATTTATTAATTACTTTAAATTCATAAAGTAAAAATGAAAATAATGATCAGTGGTAATCAAAAACAATATATTTAAAGAATACTTGGAATACTCAATCATAAAATTAATTAATTTTCAAAGACAGAACATAGAAAAACCCTGCCAGCATGACATAAAATGGGAAATTAATGCGGGTCTTTTGACCCATGTTGTGCATTAGAGGGGGTATGCGTTTGTTGTGCATCAAAGGGTTAAGGGAACTCCCAACGAAGAAGAACCCCTTTTTTCCCTGAGCGATTTTCTTGACGCGCTAGAGAAATTCCCAGACTTCGGTGGGAAATAACATAAAGCTCTCGGGATAATGTCCTAATTATATATAGGTAAACTAATAAGGACATTCTCCAATTAGACATCCAATTAGAGAGTTCAGTCGAAGCGATTTCATTGAGTTATCCGGCACTAGAAACTCCGGTGAGTGAATACGTTCATGTTGGGTAGTCGCTACTAGAACCACGCTAGCGAATTTAGGAAAGAATTAAATGTTGTTTGAATGAATCCTCTTTAAAACCAATCGGAGTAATAATATAATTATTGTCATAATGAAACAAACTTTAGTAATCTGTTATCATAATCATTAACCTGTTCACTATCATAGATTAAATATTAACCTGCCATTTTGATGCTTACCCTATCGTTGAGGTAACAGTGAAGAACTGTAAATGGAATGTTATGAGGTGTGTTACAGTTCGGTCATATATTATTTTCATGTTTGTTCAGTACATTGATTTAATGTAGCAATAAGTTGTCACGACATGTTACTGAAAGGGATGTATGGATACAGATAAGTACTTTACTTGGTAATTTGAAGTATTTCATTCTAATGGTGTATTATTTTGTGAAGCACATCGATAAAGCACGCTTCCCAGGAAGTTTGAATGAATATTATGATGATCTATCATTTCAGAATAAATTGAGTGCATTCGGGTAATGTTACACCTGTGAGAAGGCGTTATTGAGATCTCATGTACGATATAGAATTGAAACAGACACTGATTATTCTGAACTTTGTGTAGATTGGTTTTTGTATGCACCTTGAAGCTGATGAATCTGAATGCTGAGATGGCAAGCCAATCCCAGATCCTGGATGTGGTGCGGCCGACCGTATGATCCAGACCGAACCTGATTCGTGCATCGAGAAGTCATCAGACTCAAGTCCTACCCATCCGGCAGATAGGTAGTGAGATAGTTAGGGATACAGTTGTGTAAAGGACGGACCGGAATGGAACTGTGGAATCTGCACACACCCACTGTCTGTGGACTGAACACCTTATACTCTGGACTTCTACTCAAACGTGTGCATATTAGAGGGACTGATTCTTCTTTGTAGGAATCTGATAAATCCCATGCAATTTACTCTTGTTTAATTATTTTTGTTTTACAGTATTTTACATTGTGTTTTGCATGATCAGTTGTGGGGCAATAAACTGGTCATCTCGTTTTTACCTCTCCTTCGAACCTAATAGATGTTAGTGCTTTCTGATACTGGCCAGACAAGCGCTACACATGGATGTAGTTGACTTTGAACTCTACATTGGCTTGCTAACTTTGCCTGGAATATGCAGGTGTACACGGGCAAATCACCTGGCGAAGCACCAGAAAAAAATCAGGGCACAAGGGTTGTGCTTGATATGGCTGAAGGACTACATGGGCATAACATTACGTGTGATAATTCTTTCACGTCTTACTCCCTGGGTGAGGAACTTCTCAAAAGGAAGGTTACAATGTTGGGGACAGTGAGAAAGAATAAACCAGAGCTTCCCTCTGAACTTCTTTCTGTCAAGAATAGGAAGGTAACATCATATGTGTTTGCCTTCACTGATAAAGCAACTCCTGTCTCATATTGCCCCAAGAAAGAGAAAAATGTCCTGCTGCTCAGCACCATGCACAAAGATGCTGCCCTGAGCAGCAGAGAAGATAAAAAAACACAAATTGTTCTGGACTACAATGAGACAAAGGGAGGGGTGGTCAATCTGGACAAGGTCACAGCCACATACAGCTGTCGGCGCATGACTGCTCGTTGGCCCCTTGTCATCTTCTTCCACATGATTGATGTGAGTGCATAAAATGCCTGAGATATGGTGTGAGATAAACAAGGACTGGAAAAGGGGAAAACTGAGCCGTAGGAGGCTTTTCCTGGAGCAGCTTGGTAATCAACTGGTGAAGCCTCAGATTGAGAGAAGACTGCCTTCCAAGAGCATCGACAGTTACTGCGGCTTTTGTGAGGGACATACAGACAGAGAAAAACACCCAATTCCTCCAGTGGCACAAACTGCAAGGAAGAAACGTGGCAGGTGTCAGGTCTGTCCATCCCGAAATGATTGTAAGACCAGCATAACCTGTTCAAAATGCAAAAAATATGTCTGCAAGGAGCATGCACATACACTCTGCACATCCTGTGTACAGTAGTGCAGACTAACAGCTTTACTGTGGGCATAAAGAACTGTTTCATGTTTTGAGTACCGTATTTTCCGGACCATAAGACGCACCGTACTATAAGGCGAAGTCTCAATTACAGACTCTGTTTCTGTACGGTACTTATTCTGTACTGAACCGTATTATAAGGCACATGCTAAAACATACGGTCTACAAGAAAAGTAAAGGACGCGAAACAGTGATTTTTAATTGAAGTTTATTCTACTACTTGACAAAACACACATTATTTTTAATCACTCTTCTCCCACAAATCCATCAAAGTCCTCATCTTCTGTGTCTGAATAAAAAGCTGCTCAATATCGAGCACTCCGGGTTCCCCCTCATCAATGTCTGAGTCAGTCTAGTCGCCAGGCAGCTGTGCAGCAATGATGCCGTCTTTCGCGAAAGCTCGGACAACAGTTACAGCAGAAACGTTAGCCCAAGCATCCACAATCCATTCACAGACGGTGGCGTAATTCGCCCGCCGCTGCCTCCCAGTTTTAGTAAATGTGTGTTTGCCATTTAGCATCCTTCGCTCCCACGCCTTTCACAACTTTACTTTAAACACCCTGTTTATGCCAATGTCCAGTGGTTGGAGTTCTTTAGTTAATCCTCCCGGAATGACGGCAAGCTCCAAATTAATTTTCTTCACTTAGCTTTTCATGTTGTCTGTGAGATGAGCACGCATGGAGTCACAGATCAGCAGGGACGGTGATGTGTGGAAAAAAACACCCGGTCTCTTTACATACACCTCTCTCAGCCACTCTCCCATTTTCTCCTCGTCCATCCAGCCTTTTTGGTTAGCCTTAACTATGACTTCGGCTGGAAACTTTTCTTTCGGCAGCGTCTTCCTCTTGAAAATGACCATAGGCGGTAGTTTCTGTCCATTACCGTGGCAGCCAAGAACAATGGTGAACGCCGACTTCTCATGCCCCGTGGTGCGTATCGATACCGTGCTGGTCCCCTTCTTCTCCACAGTATGGTTCACGGGGATGTCGAAAGTGAGGGGGACCTCATCCATGTTGGTGATGTGGCTGGGTTGGATCTTTTTCTCAGTAATCCTTTTACTACAGTATGTACGGAAAATGGCCAGCTGTTCTTCATAATCTGCTGGCAGTCGCTGTGCCACAGTAGTCCTTTTGCGGAGAGATGACGCCGTTTCATAAAACGAAAGCACCAAGAAGGCCCTCCTTGAAAATTTTCTAGCTTCATGTCTTGTGCTATCGTTGTTGCCTTCAGTTGAATAGTGACTGTAGAGACGCTTCTCCCAGCTGTTCTTTGTTCAGAGATCCATTGTTCCAGTTGGTCTTCTAACTGTGGCCACCTTGCATTGTTACCAAGGAAACTCTGTCTCGACTTCTTTACTTGACGCAGTTCATATTCCTGTTTCCTCCATTTCCGAACCATAGACTCATTTATGCTGAATTGTCTCGCAGCTGCTCTATTCCCATTTACAGCCGCATAACTGATAGCCTGTAGCTTGAAGTGTGCATCGTAAGCGTGTCTCTTCACTGGTGCCATTTTCGGGGGACAAACAAATGTTGTTTTGCAGCATACCGGCAGTATATCTGTAGGTAAGCGTAAGTACTGGTACTGTACGTATTATGTAATGTTCTCTGATTGGGAGTATAAGGCGTGCGTATTATAAGGCGCACGTACGAATTCTGGGAATATTTTAGGCTACTAGGTGCGCTTTATAGTCCGGAAAATACGATACTATCATGTTCACACTGTTTTGCAAATGGCTGGATTTTCATGTTGTTTATCTCTAAAGACTAAAAGTTTACTGTGTGCATAAAAACCTATTCCATGTTTTCACTAGTATCTGACATAGTTCTCATTATCCATTTTCTGTCTCACAAATGGTCCCCCCCCCAAAAAAAAAAAAAAAGACCACACACAAAAAAAAACTCTGGAACTCTGTAGCGAGGTCTTAAAGTAACTAGCCACAAATATATTACAAAAATTAGTAAATAAAAATACGTAATTAAAAAAATAAGTAAATAAATATATTTATGAGAGGAAACGGGGAGTCACCAACATTAATCAACATGGTCATTCTGTGAGAGTTATGAAAGTGCTCTCAACCTGAAAGTTTTTCTGATGGTGGCGAAACAGTAAAGGTCCTATCCATCATCACCAAAACAAAACTTGTGGTCATTAATGTTGAGAAGTAAATTTGAGAAGATTTGTATGAAAAATTCAAGATAAATTAATTCTAATTTAAAGGTTTGGCCTGATGGTGGCGCTAGAGGACTGGTCAACTCACTGATTTTCAAGGGGTTATTTATGTATTCAACAAAAAACATGGTGCCTGTCACAATATTCTGTAAATCATTTTCTGGAGGTAAATATCAGTGTGGGTCACCTTTAAAACAGTGAAGGTGGACTCATCAGAGAACAATACATGTTTCACATTGTCCACAGCCCAAAATGTGCATGCCTTGCACCATTGAAACTGACGTTTCGCATTGGCACGAGTGACCAAAGGTTTGGCTATAGCAGCCCGGCCGTGTATATTGACCCTGTGGAGCTCCCGACGGACAGTTTTGGTGGAAACAGGAGAGTTGAGGTGCACTTTTAATTCTACCGTGATTTGGGCAGCTGTGGATTTATGGTTTTTGGATACAATCCGGGTTAGCATCCGAACATCCCTTTCAGACAGCTTCCTCTTGCGTCCACAGTTAATCCAGTTGGATGTGGTTCGTCCTTCTTGGTGGAATGATGACATTACCCTGGATACCGTGGCTCTTGATACATCACAAAGACTTGCTATCTTGGTCACAGATGCACCAGCAAGATATGCACCAACAACTTGTCCTCTTTTGAACTCTGGTATGTCACCCATAATGTTGTGTGCATTGCAATATTTTGAACAAACTGTACTCTTACCCTGCTAATTGAACCTTCACACTCTGCTCTTACTGGTGCAATGTGCAATTAATGAAGATTGGCCACCAGGCTTGTCCATTTTAGCCATGAAACCTCCCACACTAAGGTGTTTCAGTTACACCCCTGTATATCAATAGTTTTAGCTAGCTACACTAGTTTTATCTAGCTACAAAGTAAACAACATCGTGCATAAATGTGAACCTAGCTGTGAGCGATTTTGTATGCTTCATCAAATGGTGAGTGTAGCAGACAACTCGTGTTCACTCACTGGTTCAGAGTAAGAAGCAGGCGGATCCTCTAGCTCCTTTATATTGTTTCCACTCGTCGTACTCAGCGCACAAACTGAGATATGCTTAGCAATGTGTACATCTATGGTTTCTGGATGCAAATCACCTGTGAACTTCAGTTCCGCATTACGTTCACTTGTCTTCGCACATCCCCATAGGATGCATGTACCATGTATTCTCCAAGCAACTTTACGCACCGGACCGTACGGTTCAGTATGAATTCATGTACTGTGTCAGAAGGAGGGAGTCAGGGATTGTGGTAGTGGTTTGGGGTGTATGCGGGAAGAGGTGCGTGGTTCTGAGTGAGTGTGTCAGGGATGGCTCCAGTGCGGTTCCTCCTGCCTCCACAAGGAGGAGCTCACGAGCCAGTTACAGGCAGTGCTTCCAATCTCAAGTGATGAGCCACAGCTGTCTTCAGGAAGGAAGATAGCTGTGGCATCTCACTGCTGAATCATTTTGTCTTCATGCTGTATGTTTACCAGCCAGTTCTCCACGTTGATCTCTAGTTGCGTTATTGGTGTCTCGTCACCATCCTGCTATACTCCTGTGTCGCTTCCTGGCCTTCCTCAAGTTGTCCTCCCGCTGTTATTTTCCTGTCAGTTCTGATTTTGTTTGGGAAGGGATTTTTGTTCTTTGCGTTGTTTGTCTGCTAGCCAGCTACTTCCCCTGGTGTCTTTTGTTTGTTTTTAGCTTTACGTTCTCAACGCGTTGAGTGTTTCGCATAATTTGAGTTAACTTTTTGTATTTCCTACCATGTGTTACTACAGTCGAGTTTTAGTTTACGCGTTGAGTTTTCCGCGTATTTTTTTGTTAGCTTTGTTTCCACCATCTCCCTCGGTGAGCTTATTACGGTGGAGTTTTATTCTCAACGCTTTTCCCGCAATTGTTTTTGGCGGAGGTTTCGGTTCTTTGTTTTTTGTGTGGACAGGCTCTTGGGTTCACCTATTATTATAAAAACGGTGAGAAACATCACCCCAACCCACCGCGTTACACCCGCCTCCCCCTGTCCACGCAGTCCAAATGTGTTAATGATTGTGAATAACTTGAATACCGAATATTTTAACAGAATTTCAGTCAGGTTTTAAGATAAACCATAGTACATGTAGTGGATATACTGATAATTATGAGTTATGAAACGGGGCACCACCCTGATAATTCAGGGAAATATTTAATTGATAACTGTAATAGATGAAAAATATATCAGTCTCATTACCGAAGGGTTGAATTCTAAATCCGCGCAGTGACCTATTACCTTCGACCAAAATATGTATTTACCACCGTAACCAAGTTAATGAATCAATGTTTCATGCAAAAAAAAATGCAAAAATGTATTGAATGATTAACATTTGAAACATTACAGGGGATAACACGTGAAAGGTTTGGCTCAGTAATGTAACTAAGTCTACCCTTACAACTACTAATCTAAACCAAAAGAAGAGTAACAAACAACTAATACCTATTATTTGATTATAAGTGGGTAGTATGGCTAACAGAGTACTTTCTAATTCGGGTAGGATCAAGGAAAAAGGGAGAGTCTCAGAGAGAATTTGAGAAGGGTACGAAACTCCAGACAGAGGCTAAAGAAACGGCTTAATCCTCTTAAAGTTTTTCTCCATTGATTTGGCTCATTTCTTGAAACTGAGATGACATTCCCATAACTATAAGGTAAATTGGCTAAACAGACCTACAGTTCTTCGCAACACTTCACATAACCAGCAAAATGTCATATGTCTCCCAAAACGTTAATTCTTGTTTCAAAAGGAAGTCCCTCAGTCAGTCAGTACCATAAAAATGGCATAGATCCTTCTCAATTGCTTTGGCACATTTTCATTCATTTCATCCTCCTGTCAAAATAAACTGGACGGTGCAGCACAACTACATGGATCCTCATCACATGCTCATATCGCTCCAAAAACAGTTTACCCATGTGTCAAAACTAATTTCCTTTCTCACACAAATCATCATTGCCCCAAATACATTGTCCCTTTGGCATTGTGTAAGTACTGCAAGTCAAAATGCTTAGATGTTTTGTCTTTATGGCAGAGGTCTAGCTAAAGGAATACAATTTTCACACCACACACACTGCACTCATTCTGCTGAGGAAATTGTAATTATTTTTTTATTCACAAGTACATCTTTACACATTACTGTAGGTAGGAAAGAAAAGAAATACAAAGGAAAATGTATCAAATAAACTATGTATACAAAATTCAAAAACCTGCAAAAACAAAATACATTACAGTATGTAAAAAAAACAGTCAAGCATCACAAATGCAATAGAGTAACATTCTGACTACTCTGTGTCACTCCCCTCTCTGTCCTGGTCACCCTCCTCATCTCCCTGGCCATCCATCCGCTGCAGTCTGTTTGGCTATAAATTCTCATCAACATCGCATCTGATGTGTTCTTTAGCAATGCACCGTGGGAAGAAGCGTCGTGAATGCCTGAACCAGTAACGCCTGGTGGTCAGGCTGTAAATGAGGATCCATGAGCAGCGTGCCAGCAGTGTTTCTTTATTCACAAAAAACACACACAAAAAGGGGAATGCCAGGGAAGGCGGCAGGCTGGGGAAGGACGGGACACAGACAGCCAGGTCCGAGGGCACAGACGTGGTCAGGCAGAAGTACCAAGGGGATAGACGGGTGCAAAACGACAAAACCAGAAGAAGATCAAAATACCAAAAGTCAATCAGAATAGTTCACTAGGAAAACGCTCGGTATGCTCTCGTAAAGAGTTGGCAATACTTCGCAATGTAGGGCTGGGAGAGACGGGCTAAAATAGAGGCTCTAATTAGCCTTGACTGCGAACAGCTGCGTACTAATATTCAGGTGAGTGAGACCTCTGGTGGTGGACGGTGGTAGTGCCTCCAGATCTTACAGAGCCAACCTCTACACTGATCACCTGTTATATCATCACAGGCAGCATCCATCGCATTGAGGAGGGACCTCAGGTTCTGAGCATGATGTTCATACACTCTCCACCTTTTAGCATGAAGCTCTGGTTGAATCAGATGAGGCTGAATGGTGTGATTTACAACTGAGGTCCATCCTGGCTTGGGATCATAAAAGAAGGCCAGAACCCCAATTTGCATTCCTGATTGCCGTCTCTCCTGCACTTAGGAGATCAGATGGTCATGTCTCTAACTTCAAAGAATGAGACCATTGTGATGGTGTGAGTCTCTGAGGGCAGAGGTGAGCCGTTGATTTTCCAAATCCACCCAAGCTTTTTAGGTGAAGGTAATTTCTTATTTCATTCCACAATTAGAAGAGGGGGGAATCCTCTCTGGATATGGTGGTGAAGTGGTTTTGGGCTTTCTACGCTACATACAATTACTGCAGCATTAAAAGTGATTAATGTCATTACTCTATTGCTGGATAAAGGACATCATAGAAATCACTTCATTGATTTGTCCTTTGACACAGAGTATCATGTAGTAATAAAATCTAGATTATTGAACATTGGTGTATCTAATAACTCAATATATAGTTCAAGAACTATTTATCAAGGATTTATTTATCAGTTCATTTATTTATTATATTTATTTATCTATTTATCAGTGTGTGCAGGTGGAGAGTTTTACATCATTGGCACTAGAAAAAGGGGTACCTCAATGGGGTCCCTGCTATTCATTATTTATCTAAATACTCTCAATAGTTCCTTGGTCACACTGGATTAGCTCAGTTACAGTGAACCATAACTTTCTGAGCTATGCTCGCTCACTGTCTAATTGCTATACACGTGAACTGATTTATGACTGCTGACCCCTGTGGTTCTTAAATGAATTGCAGCCAACCACAGAAACACAAATTACTTTGAAAGAAAATGGAACAAGTTTCCTTTGCTTGATTGTAACAGAACAAGTATCATATTTCACAGTGGAGCATAGGTAAAATTTCCACTGGGAATGTTGGGAACCTGGGCCCACCACTTTTCTGAAATGGCTGATATTTTAAATTATTATGTTTTGAATTTTAGATATATAGCCCCAGTGGCGCAAAAAGGGGGTATGCAGCGTATGCGACGCATAGGGGCGCTGCACTAGAGGGGGCGCCACATCGATGCCGGAATTATTTCTAGTCGGCATTTTCTGTAAAAGCTGTTTGTTCGTGTATGATAATACGCATCAAAAACAGAAGCACAGCAGTAATCAGGCGCCCATCCACTCCTTCCCCTCTACCCTCCTCTCACTTCCTCCCAAACACAGGCGCTTGAGAACGCGCCCCATAGAAAACGCGCCCAGGCATTTTTTTTCACTCCTTTCAAAGTACGTTTCAAAGTACAGAGGTTTTTCTCATTTCGCGCATGTGCACGATTTGTGCCGTACTCCTAGCTGATTGGACGAAGGGTATGGCTGGCGTACCCCTAATCAGTTCGTTTTTTTTCCCATCGTGGCGCACCTGCAGGGTGTTCAAGATGGAGGGGCAGAAAAAAAACTCTCCGGGGCACAAAACAGAAAAGAGGGAGAGAGAAAAAGATGTTGTAGGGATGAAGAAAAGCTTCTCAAAGTGGTTGAAAGACAGTAGGTCAGTTTATTATGTCAATTTATTAAGAGGAGGCTTGTAAAGATTCAGGTTAGCTTAATCTGAAAGGACAGGTGCTGTATTACAAAATATAACGGATCATAACAAGTAAGTAGATGGTGAATCATAAAACTAATAAATTATAGAACTGGGGTTGCCAACGCTGTTTACATAACATAACTGATATTCTGCATCTAGAAATAATTTTACAGAGACACAAAGAAACAATCAAATATCCACACTAGTGACAGCTATATTTAAAATATTTTGCAGTTCGCCAACTCCTAAGCAAGTGTTTTGAAGGGAAGGGATCATCCTGAGATCCTGATTCTGCTCAGTTTTATTCAAAAAAAGATATCTGGAGACAACTCTCCCCGTAAGAGATACAGCAGTTGTCTACTTTCACATAGTCACAAACAGTAATATATTCTCCACAACCCCTCCAGCATTCAAACAGAGATGTTTTAGGAAGCACAAGAGGTTCCCAGATGACAATTCATGCACTGGTCATCACGAAAAGGAACCCAAAGGTACTTTAAAGTGGTTTTCAATATCATTGTTGACACATTCCTGCAAGAGCTGTCTGAGAGGTTTTCCAATCTTCAGCTTGTGTCTGAGAAATTTAAATTCATCACTAAAATGGAGCACATGACAAAGGCTGAGCTGGAGGAATCAGTGACCACATATGCCCTGCATGGAAAAACGAAATGTAACAATACAGTTAAAACTCTTGTTAAAACTCTTACATAGAGTCCTGGCTATTGTTCAGATTTGCTGTTACATATTTATACTTTAGAGTGTTTTTTGTTTGTGATGTTTGAGATGATCACCTGCTGTAATATGTAACGAAAGAACAAAATAAAAGTGTACAATATGTGTCGTCTTGTATTTTATAAGTGCATGAATAAGTGAGTGGCGGCAGGGGGGGGGGGGGGTGCCGATAGTATGTTTGCATACACCTCAGAAAGTATGTAGTTGCACCCCTGTATAGCCCTTTCCAAAAAATATCCATAATTCCGTTCAAAAAGTTAAACTTTCACAGATTAAGGGCCCACAATTTAAATGATTTCAAGAATTTTTTATTTTTACATAATTTCGGCTTCTAGCTCATAAAACCCTCGAAAACAGGATTTCAAAAAATTACAATACTGTGGAGAAATCAACCCAAAAAAAAGAAATTAGGATCACATCAAATCAATCAAAATATGGTACTTTCAAATTGATATATCAGTCTTCAATACTTTGCTTTAATCACTGCCTCGATGTGACATGGCCTCAATCAGCCTGTGGCATTGCCTGGGAGTTATGGAAGCCCAGATTTCCTTGATGCTTGCTGTCAGTTCTTCTTTGTTGTTGGGTCTGGTGGCCCTCCAAAAAAAATCCTGGTGGATTTCCATGACTTCCGGTTGGAGAACGCTGTGCACGCTTGGCTGCCGCTTCCTCCCGGTCTCTCTTTCTCTTTCTCCTCTACTGATTTAATCCTACTATTATATGGACATTACATCAACTATTACCTATTTTCAAATCGGAGGACTTAAAGCGTATAAGATCTGCTGTATACGGACCACCCAGTCTACATTCTGGTAGTTTGTTTACACCGGTGCTGGCTCCCTCACATCATTGCAGTGCTGGGGAAATGAGTTTCGGCTGTAAACTATGCATCCTGCCGGGTTCCTGCTTTTAGTCATCTGCCTGATTGGATCTGGGGATGTAGTCTCAGCTCTCTGTGGTACCGATGGGCAAGTTTCTGAACTTAGGATTGTATATACACCGGACGATCTGCGCTCTCTCCGCTCTCACTGCCGTCTGGACTCGGATACATACAACTACTGCCGCTCTGTTGGAATCACTTGCCGACCGCGTTACGTACACCGGTCAACTAAACCTCGACCAAGGCTGCTCCAGTCATCAGCCTGTATCCCAGCCGTTTGGACAAATGGACGTGGTTACAGGAAATTTAAACCTAAACACAGCTGTGGAGTCGACACTAGTGTTTTGCGCCGTCCCACTAGCAACTGTATCATCTCAATCTTCTGACTCATCTGGCCTGTTTAATTTTGTCGTTCTCTCACAGACAAAGCTACACTTGCTACAATAAATGCTACAATAAATGACTTTATTGGACAGAAGCACCTGGATCTGCTGTTTCTCACTGAGACTTGGCAGACACAGGGAGATTTTATGCTTCTTAATGAAGTTTCTCCTCCTGGATTTACTTACTTTTGTTCACCCAGACAAACTAATAAGAAGGTGAGATTAACTCTGTTTAAACTACATGAAGTTTCTGCTTTTGAATATATGGCTGTAAAGGTGTCTGGCTTGTTCACTGTGATATTATTGCTGATATATCTCCACCTAAACTCTCCACTGCTGACTTTTTATCTGAACTCTGTGAACTGCTTACCATCACCAGCTTCAAGTCTCCATCTCTAGTCCTACTTGGAGACTTTAATGTTCATATGGACACTGTCTCATCTTTATCTACTGAATTTTTATCTCTGCTCAAATGTTTTGATTCTCAGCTTGTAGATTTTCCTACACACAATCATGGACAAATTCTTGATTTAATTTGCTCTGCTGGATGTACTGTTAATGACATCTCTGGTACTGGCTTGGGTATATCTGACTACAAAGTCATTACTGTTGACCTCTGCCTACCTATATCTAAGACCCGCTCTAAAATGACAATATCCTTCCGTAATCTTTCTGCTGTTGATTCTCTCTCCTTCTCTACACATCTCAAATCTTCTTCTTTCACTACAATTTGTAATGTATCTAATGCTGAGGATGCTGTCTCTCTGTACAATTATTCTGTATCTGCCATCCTTAATACACTCGCTCCACTTAAGAAGAGGACTGTACCATCCACGCACACCTCACCCTGGTTTACTCCTGCACTATACACACTGAATTCGACCGGCAGGCGCCTTGAGCGTCTCTATAAAAAAACAGGTCTTCATGTACACGCTATGGCCTTTACTGAACACATGCTCACCTACAAATCTATATACTACTCTAACCTTAAACATGGTTCCAGACACAGCCCTAAACAACTGTTCTCTATTGTAAATAAAAATTTGTTGCCCTCCAACTCATACAGTCTTATCCTCCTGAAATCTGTACTTCTTTTCTTAATAATTTCCAAGATAAAATTACTTCCATAAACAAAGGTTTTACCAGTTCACACTCTCCTGATTTTTCTCTCTCTCCTCCCAGTCCTATTAACACTCTATTTTCTCACTTCTCTCCTGTTTCCATCAACAACACTGCTGAAATAATTTCCAAGTCCAAACCTTCATCCTGTCAACTTGACCCTGCCCCAACATCGCTCCTAAAGCTCTGCCTCTCTGACATAAGTACCCCTATAACACATATCATATCTCTCTCTCTCTACTGGTTATGTTCCCTGCTCTCTCAAAACGGCTGCCATTACTCCTGTTATTAAAAAACCTTCTCTTGACTGTTCTGACGTTCAAAACTACAGACCGATTTCCAATCTGCCTTTTATTTCTAAAGTTCTTGAGAGAGCCGTCGCCACACAGTTAAAGGCTTTTCTCACCATAAATAATCTCTTTGAGACGTTCCAGTCAGATTTCGTCCTTTACATAGCACTGAGACAGCTCTTCTCAGTGTTTTAAATAACCTGCTCCTGTCCTCTGACTCTGGTCGTGCATCTGTCATTCTTCTCCTCGATTTAACTGCTGCTTTTGATACAGTCAATTATAAAATACTCCTCTCACGTCTCTCCAGTATTGATCTGTCTGGCACTGTGCTTTCATGGTTTACATCCTACCTTACTAACAGATCTCAGTTTGTCAGTATAGAAAGCACAAATCCATTTCTGCCACAGTCACCCAGGGAGTGCCACAGGGTTCTGTTCTTGGTCCCCTACTATTCATTACATATATACTTCCTCTTGGTGATATTATCCACTCCTTTAACATTAACTTTCACTTTTACACAGATGATACACAGATATATCTGGATCTCCACCCCTCTGACTCTTTCCATCCTACCATACTACTGTCCTGCATCCAGGGGATAACACACTGGTTAAACAATAACTTCCTCAAACTAAATCCTGCTAAAACCGAATTCATGATCATCGGCACTAAGTCAGCCATCTCTGCCTTCTCAAACTGTAGTCTATCTGTTACACTGGCTTCCTATCTCAGAACGCATCCACTATAAAATTCTACTGCTAACATTCAAAACTCTACATGGTCTTGCACCCCCCTGTCTCTCCAACCTTCTCCACCTTCATATCTCATCACGTCAGCTCAGGTCCTCTAACCTAGGTTTGCTTTCTGTCCCACGACACAGACTCTCTACTATGGGTGGCAGATCATTCAGTGTTGCTGCCCCCACCCTCTGGAATTCGTTACCTTCCTCTATTCGCTCCTCTGACTCTCTTTCTACCTTCAAAAGTCAACTCAAGACCTTCCTCTTTTCTCGATATTTCTGCTCTCTCCAAGTCCTGTATTCTTTTTCCCTTTTCATGTGTGTAAAGCGACCTTGGGTTTGTGAAAGGCACTATATAAAATAAACATATTATTATTATTATTATTATTATTATTATTATTATTTTCCTCTTGAGAATTCCCCGTAGATTCAGCCCAAATATTTTGTGTCCAAACTGCACACATGACTTGATTTTCTAAAAGGGAATATGAATTTGAAGGGGATCTGAAAGGAATGTAACACCTAATCCGCATTCTCTGCATTCAGCTCTTTTCAAAGTAAAGTTATACCCTTCATGTGGCGGTTTATTTAGTTTAACCATCCCCAAAGCATTTATAGCTAAATGTATTTTTAAATGTGTATGTAGTTCCCTTTTAAAATTCCAGTGAATTTGCAAAATCCTATTAGACAGTAGCAGATACCTTTCTAATGAAGGTTGGAATTTTCAGTTCAGCTTGCTTGTTTACTTTATTTAATTCTTGTTGCAATATGATTTTTTATACCTATCATGAGAGCTTTCTTTTTGAATTCTAGTAAAAGTGGGACCAGCACATTGTCCATTTCTGCATTTTTAAAAAGAGGAAAAGCAATATCTTACTTTGTGCATCACATAGCCCCGCCTACTTCTGGCACATGTTTGTTTCCATGTGCTCGTGTTTTCTTTTCGGCCTTTTTCTATCTTCATTGTCATTCATGTTGCTAGGCCCTGGCCCTTTGTAACTCTGCCCATGTATATTGTTTTCTCCTGTGTCTAGTTATTTCTTGTGTATTAAGCCTTGTGTTTTCTGTGTTTCTTGCTGGTTATTATTTGTACTTTGGTGTATGTTCAATGTATTCTGCCTGGTTTGCTTTTCTGTTTGTTGTAATTATGAATGTATATGTTGGCTATATGACCCCGGAATTTGACGTTAAACTTCTGGTTATGGATTTTCCCTGAATAAATCTCGCACCTCTCAGTATTTGTGTTCGCCTCCTACTCACTCCGCGAACGTGACTTTAAAGATAAAGATGTTTCACATCGGTTAGAGTTAGATTAGGGTTTCATAATGTGGTTAAATCAGGCCATTCATGTAGCAAAATGGTACATCCGTTGTCATCCGGGTCGCGGGAGCAGTAGCCTAAGCAAAGAGGCGCAGGTTTCTCTCTCCCCAGCCACCTCTCCGTCCGAGTCCTCCAGTTCTTTCTCTGTGGAAGGCGTGATTGTGGGATTGAGAAGATCCTCAAAGTATTCCTTCCACTGCCTAATGACATCCCCAGTTGAGGTCAGCAGATCCCCAGCCCCACTGTATACAATGTTGTTTTGGAACCTCTTTCCTCTCCTGAGGCTTGCCACAGTCTTCGCGGAGCCGATCAAAAGTCACTTTCCATGGTCTCACCGAACTCTTCCCACACCAGAGTTTTTGCCTCTTCGATGGTCAAAGCCATGATCCGCTTGGCCCTCCTGTACCTTTCTGCTGCCGCCACAAGCCAACCAGGCCTGATTGGACTCTTTCTTCAGCATGATGGCCTCCCTTACCCATACTATAAATTGACTATTATTATTCAGGGGTTTTAGAGACAGGCAAAAACTGAATCAAAAACAGTATCCTATATCCAAGCAGGAGCAGACAAATGTAAGAGACAAATCAAAAAAATAATTTTGGAGATTATAAACATGAGGAAAATAGCTCAGTGACATGGCCAGGATAAAGGACTTCACAAAGATCCCAGAAACATAGTCAAAACATAGAAAAAATGCTAAAGGCCCCTTGTGATGTGATGTTTCGATGTAACCATCCAGTACTTGTCTGTCACTGAGTTAGCATCAGCATCTAATGAGGGGTCAAATAATGGCTAGGTTAGCTTTATTTCATGTTTACTTGAAAACCAAAGTACAGTTCTAAAAGGTGCCTATTTATTAGGGTGCCCCACCAGCGTCATGTTTAGCCCCACCCCCATGTTACTTGTTTCCTGGTTTCCTTCTTCCATGTGCTTGTATTTATGTTTCCCACGTGCTTGTGTTGTCATTTCATTCCCTCATTATTCCGATATACTGTATTTAAACCTTGTGTTTTCTGTTTACTTTTTCCTGGTCTTTGCTCTTTAAACAGCCTTGTTGTGGTTTGTGGCCTTGTTATTGGGTTTAAGGTTTCTATGAATGTATAGTGTTATTAGCCCCGGTGTTCGTTTGGTCTTTTGTCTCGATCTCTAGTTGTGTATTCTCCCTGTTTTAAGTATGTCTAAGCCTGTTGTTCATATTAATTGTATCTCTCTCATTGACTTATCTGACTTTTTAACCTCGGAGTGTATATATGACCATGAGATTGGTTGTGTCTAATAAATCTCACTCTTCTCAGCGTTTGAGTCAGCCCTCTCAATGCTGGTGACATTACAACCAGGCTTTCTGTATGTATATGAAACTAATTTCGTTAGTTTTAGCTAATGTTAAAAAGAAAGGAAATATTTAAAAAGTGAAAAGCATAAAAAGTTGTTTATTGCCTGTTGACAGTTGCCCAGTTTCTTGGTTTCTTTCTCTCTCTCTCTCTCTCTCTCTCTCTCTCTCTCTCTCTCTCTCTCTCTCACTCTCTAAGGCACACATGTTTTTTTTCACTCATGCAGTGTCATTGTATACCAGAGCTGTCAAGTTCAAATATATGTACACATTTCTCCACTCAAGCAAATTCTTATAACTTGTTTTGGCTATGGTCATAATGCAATAGTTTGCAGTGATGTCTTGAAGCTGCAAATGTATGTTTTTAATGTTATTCCATGTTAATTTAAGCTCATTGTGCTTTTATTGTAACAGACAGTTCCAGTGCATCGAGTTTACCACTTTTACTGACGAAAAGGCTTCATCTGAGACAAGTCTGAACCTCTGGTAACATGGGTCTTCTGAGATGTTTGGTCTTTGCCACTCTGCTGACATTGAATCAATCTGGCTTTGTAAAGAAGGTTCTTCGGCACCAAAGACAAGAGATGACATTCCCAAGTATACACAATATCACCCAGCCCAACCCAGAAAAGTCATTCATCTACAGCCATGTCTATAATATCAATGTTCCAGCCAGCTCCCTCTGCTCTGTGGACTTAGATTCTCCAGGTCTTTCAGAGTTTGAGCCAAGAGATGCAACATCTGAATCACAGACCACAGACTACACCTTTTATAGGCAGAATGAAATTGTCTTCACGCACCGCATTAACATCCCCAAGCAGGCATGTGGATGTACAGATGGCCCTCCTGAACTAAAAGAGCTTCTGAACCGGCTGGAAATGTTAGAGGATGAAGTATCTACTCTTCGAGAGCAATGTGGAGGGGATTCTACCTGCTGTGGAGCACAGGTCACAGGTAAAAAACACAAATTATTAAATACTTAATAATCAATATATAAAACGTGTTTCAGAGCATGACAAGTATTTATCAGATTTAAAATAGTAAACAGAGAATAGGTATAAATCTGCTCTTTCCTTACTATGCAATGTGAAAACAGTGCCAGTGCCATATACCATACCATAACAGTATGTCTTGTTAATTTGTGTTAAGAAAGTGGTGATTTCATTTTATTTTCGGTTATAAACCTTAATTTCCAACAAATAAATGCTTGATTGCATGCATTGCTATGCATGTATTAATTGTTGCTTTGCATGAGTAGTGAACTTGATGCATCAGTTGTAGCAACTCTTGCGTACCACCATTTTTGCATACCAACTCCTCTGAACCCCTACATTTTGAATTAAGTCTGTTTCGTTGTTCATTGGGAAAGCTGGTTGTTACAGGAAAGCCTAAATAGTAATTACACTGAAAATAATACAAATAACAGTACAACTACAATAACGTCTACAAAGAGTAATGTTTTTTTTCAAATGTTTATTGATATTTCTCCTCTGTTAAAAACATTTACATCCAAATGAACCTCCATCAAAATTATATTTTTTCTCCTCTGTTTAGGAGAGGTAGGAACCAAGCCTTACTGTAATGGTCATGGAAACTACAGCACTGAAATATGTGCATGCATCTGTGACAAAGGCTGGAGGGGCCCCAACTGCACGTTGTCTGATTGTCCAATTGATTGCAACAACCAGGGCCATTGCATTGGTGGAAAATGCAAATGCTTTGAAGGCTTTTCAGGCAAGGATTGCACTATGGAAATCTGTACTGTTGACTGTGGTGATAATGGACAATGCATCAATGGAGTCTGCATTTGTGCTGAGGGTTTCTCTGGGGACGACTGCTCAAAGACAGCTTGCCCCCACAATTGCCTAGGCCATGGCCGATGTGTGGATAGGAAGTGTGTATGTGATGAGCCCTGGACTAGCTTTGACTGTTCGGAGCTCATATGCCCCAATGACTGCTATGACCATGGACGTTGTGTCAATGGTACCTGTTACTGTAACAAAGGTTTCGGAGGAGAAGATTGTGGAGAACGTGTTTGCACCAAAGACTGCATGGGCCAAGGCCTCTGTGTGGATGGCAACTGTATCTGTAATCCTGGCTATACAGGTGAAGACTGTGGTACACTGACCTGTCCAAACAACTGTAATGAAAGAGGTCACTGTTTTAATGGGATTTGCATTTGCAACAGTGGTTACCAGGGTGAAGACTGCAGTGTGCTTTTCTGCCTGAACAATTGCTTTAACAGAGGACGATGTGTCAATGGCACGTGTGAGTGCAATGCTGGTTTTCATGGAGATGACTGCTCTGAACTCTCCTGCCCAAACAACTGTAACAACCGGGGTCGCTGTGTTAAAGGGCAGTGTGTGTGTGATGAAGGATTTGGAGCTGAAGATTGTAGTGTAAAAACATGTTTATCTGACTGCAGTGGCCAGGGTCAGTGTGTGCATGGGAAATGCGTTTGCTTTGTAGGTTTTGAGGGTAATGACTGCAGTGAGCTGAGTTGTCCAAACAACTGTATGAACCGTGGCCACTGTGTAGCAGGGCAGTGCATCTGTGATGAGGGCTTTACTAGAGAGGACTGTAGTCACATAAAATGTCTGAATGACTGCCTAGGCCATGGCCACTGTGTGGATGGCCACTGCGTATGCATAGAGGGCTACACAGGTGAAGACTGCTCTATTCCTATCTGCCCTGCAAACTGCAACAACCATGGGCACTGCATCAATGGTGTATGTCTCTGTGATGAGCGTTTTGAGGGCAATGACTGTGCAGAACAAAAATGTCCCAACACCTGCTATGGACTGGGCCAGTGTGTGAATGGACGCTGTGTCTGTAACGGAGGCTACGTTGGTGAGGACTGTTCAGAAGGTATGGCAAAGTTCAATATAAAATACAATACAGTAATATGTAAATAAAATTACTGAAATGACAGTTATGTGTAAAAATTGCACTTTGCATGTGAAACAGAATACTACCGAATGGTTACAGTAAGGAATCTAATTACTAATAATTTACTATTAAGGAATGTGTACAGAAACCCATAAAGAGTGAACCGTGGAAAATTAAAAATTAAAATTCAGTGCTCTTAAAATAAACAATTAACATTTATTCCTGTGTGCTCTTTCTTCTTTCCTACATCTTCTCTTTTCTAGTGTCTCCACCAAAAGACCTCAGTATCACTGAGGTAACCCCAAAGACTGTGAACCTATCCTGGGCTAATGAGATGCTGGTGAAAGAATACTTGATTACCTACATCCCCACATCATCGGGAGGTTTGCTGCTGGATGTTCATGTACCTGGGAACCTGACAACTGCAACCATAACTGAACTAGAGCCTGGCATTGAATACTCCATTCATGTCTATGCCATCCTTAATAATAAGAGAAGCATTCCAGTTGGAGCCAGAGTGGCCACACGTAAGCCCATGATAACGAATGGCATTATTACTCTCAGTTATTAAGAATCATATTATTAACTGATATGAACTAAGATGTCTATTGATGTTCAATTTGATGTTTTCCTAGTGTTTAGTTCAATATGAAGTTTAAATGCCAAATGGTGACCTATATAGAGTCGTTACATGAATGTAGAACAAGGTCCCTCAATGAAACTATGATCTTTATTATGTGTAGAAATAGCACAATATGAGTAGAGAAGCATAAAATGTCATCTTTTACTTTTATTATCTGTGCTTGAATTCTGAGTATACAGTAAACCTTTACACATTTGATCATCTTTTACCTGTGTTTTCTAAATAGTTTGTGAGTTTATAGTGCCCCAACAATGTATTGGCTCATATTTAATTTTGAGCAACATAAATTTAAACCCCTTATGTTACATTCCATTCCAGTCCATACAGAGTAGGACATTTACAACTCCACTGTAGACCCACTTGATGTTTTTCCCAATTCCCAGCTCACCTTATTCAATTCAACAGCTAATTATCAGGCCATTCACAGTGGAGACAAATATTTAATATTATGCATGCCTGGGGAGCTATAACACAGTTACTTCCACTGTCAGATAGAAATGTATGTTTTATGCACATTTGGCCTGCTCACTTATCCAGAGTGATTTACATTTTCAAGCATGTTACAGAGGTAGGCAAGTGTAGTATTAGAAGTCTTGTCCATGGACTTCTATCGGTGTGTTATGTCCCCATTTAGGTATGATCCATGACAGAAAGGAAATAAATAGCTGGGTATGGTATGAAAACCATAATAATGATATAACAAGTAGTTATATCAACAATAGACCAGGCAGACTTCAGGTAGGCCAATGCTGAAAAGGAAATCCAGCAAACAAATATAATGAAAACTGACTAACCAAGGAGGGACTAACCAAGGAGGGACTACATAACTCTTCCCTAACTCCCTGTCTACCCTCAAAAGATGCACAAAAACTATAAAGCAAATAGGAACCCACTCTACCCCTGGTGTGTAGTAACAAAAGGGAAACCCAAATTAGACACTGATACAGAACAATGTAGGAGCAACCCAAACTCAAAGTCAAAATAGACTAAGGGTCAAGGTCAGAGTACAGAACAATAGAGAAAGTACACAATGTTAATCACAAGATTGAACATGAAGCACCAGTGAAAGCATGAATATGAGAAAAACATCACTAGGTATAAGATAATCACAGGGGTATAATATTTCATCATGGGAGGCAGAGGGCTGAAAGAGAGGAAAAAGACAAACACAGCAAGGCATAACAGAGTACTTGCCCAGATGGGGTTTAAACCCCATCCTCCAACATAGAGGCAGTATTCTTACACATTACATTATACTAGAAATATGCTTTGTTATTACCATTTGTATGTAACAAATGGTAATAAAAACATTTTGTAAGACAATACAGCAACAAAGATTCTACATGAGAAATAGCAGTGTAGTTTATTGAGATATATAGAAATATTAGACTCTGTAGTGAAGTACCAATAAAACAACTGAACTGAAAAAGGTTTGTCAATTAATCATACTTGTATCGGTTTCTTTTACCTGTGGGAGAGAATACCATGGCCATATTAGTTCTGATTCTTATATGGTGCTAAATTTACTTTAATAGTAAATGAAATAAGGGAAAACCTGGGGGAAACAGGGTAACGAATTGAAAACTTTAAAACGCTCACACTCCTCTTGGCCATTTGCCATTAGATCTGCCACAGCCTGAGGGCCTGACGTTTAAATCCATCGGAGAAACATCTGTGGAGGTGTTTTGGGACCGGCTGGATATTCCATTGGATGGCTGGGAACTCGCCTTTCGCAACACGGTTAGTCTTTCTATTTACTCAGTTACTATAGAGACGAACCCAAAGCCAAATCAGGTTTACAAAGTGGAGGAAAGCTCTTTGAGATTTGTTCTGGTTTGGAGCTTAAAAAATAAGTCACATGAAACAGAAACAATACACACTACACACACTATACACACTTTTCTTTTTTTTTTTTACCAAGGCTAGCAAAATCGTTACTGATCTTCAATAGAAATTTCTGTTTCAGTGCAATGTGTCTGGTCCATTTTATTAGTATAAGTATAAGATTTTTCTCTTCCACTTGCATTCAGTAAAAAGTACCACTACACCCAATGTTCACACAATTGTGTTTATTATTTTAAGTGCTCAAGTGCTCCAACCCGGTCTCATAGGGAATGCGTATGAAATCGTACGCAAAACTAAACACTGGAATGCGTACTCATGCATACGCAGAGAGCTGCGTACAAATGTTACGCCGCTATCAAATACATGTAAATACTCGCCGATTCCCAACAAAAACGATCCCTAGGCTATATGTAGGTGTCCAAACTGATCGTAGTATCTACTCTGCACAGTATATTAAAGCAAACGCTAAAAAAGATTAGAAATTTGACGTGTTGAGAGAGAGAGAGAGAGAGAGAGATAGACAGACAGAGAGAGATGCACTTCCTGAGCGAATGCCAAGAATACAGTGGGATTCGGTCAGAATTATTCACTAAAAAGACTAATAATCGCTTTATTAATTTATTTTTAATGCATTTTTTTCTTATTGTTATTTTCTATTAGTGCTTTTTATGTTTAGGTTTGTTCTTAACAAACTGCTGCTTTGTCAAAACAATTGTTGAAATTGTTCGTGCCAATAAAGCAATCTTGAAGTGAATTGAGAGAGTGAGAGAGAGAGAGAGAGAGAGAGAGAGATATGTTTCATAGTTTAGGGATTGTTAGGTTTGTCTTTGGCTACTTTTTTCTTTGTGGAAACAAACGTAATTTTCACCTAAACGTATTTCTTCTTTTTTATTGTCTGTTTCTGGTTCTTCTCAGGTTCTGATACGCCTAAATGAACTGATTAGTTGGTTATTTTGGTTATTTGGTTATTAGTTGGGGCTGGTTATTTTGACTTTGTAGTTATTTTCGTATCTGGTCTGTATGTAAGTGTTCGTATCGCGTAGTTTTGTTTGCTCGGCCTTGTTCTTTCGTGTTTCTTCTGTATTTCTGTTCCTGCCTGTTTGTTCTAGTTTAAGTATGTCTGAGCGCCCCCAGGAAGTGGATTTACCAACGTCGTAGGGTCGTGAAATTTCATAGGGGAGGTGTGAGAGGGCACTGGAACAACATACTGTAAGCCTGAGTCCAAAAGTGGAGTGGAATTTGTGTGGAATTTGCACACGTCCTACTGCATCCCAATTCCAATTTATCCGACGTATTGCTCATAGACGGTTCGTGGACAAAAGTCCTTTTTCTCCAGTCCATCCAAAATATTTTTCAGGAATATTTTTTTCTGATTTTTTCACAAGGCTCTGGAAGGGCCTAGCCACGCGGTTTTTGGATATGTGGTCGAGGGCACTGGGACGAGCCAGCATTGGAAGCCCCGACGTCAAAGCACCTCCCTGAGCCCTGATTGGCCGCATCAATTTATTCCCATTCATTTTTGGCGGACAGATGGCGTATCCGCGTTCTCGCCCACTTCCCGTTCCCGCCCACTTAGGGGTGGGGCTCCAATATGTCATTCATGGGCCCTCAGACAACCCACATATACAATTTCATGACCCTACATGCTTCAGAAGCCTCACACCAACCCTAACCCTAACCCTAGGCCTCACCTATTCAAACGCATGGGAGACACATGGCATGGGAGGGTACGGCCCAAACCCTTGACGTAGCTGCACCCCCTTCTAGAATCCCTTTCTATACCTGCTCGAGATGTAAAATCTAAATTTTCAGCCTCCTAGCTCGAACGGGCTCGGCGTGGCGACCTTTTAAAATTTGGGGTCATGGGGGCTGCCATCTTGGAAATTCCAGACATGGTGTGCCAGTGCGGCCAAACGGCTGGACGTAGCCGCACGCCGTTAGACATGTTCCATGTGGACACCCCACTGATGAACCAAACCGAAGCACAGACCCCTAGGTGGTACGGTTTGAGCGTGGCATGCCTTTGGGCCTACTCCATTCATTTTAATAGGAGCGACACAGAGACACGCACGTGGCCCCTGAGGGTCTAAAACTGCGCGTAGCTTCACGTGCTTATAGAATGTCCTTCTACCCCACCCCCTGATGAACATTCTGTGAGCACGGACCCCTAGGTCATACGGTTTGGGCGTGGCTACCTTTTGAATTTGCACTTTTAGTCCTCAGGCCTTCTAACACTTTTAAAGCTCAAGACCATACGTGTTGGGCTGGTGAAGGGCCAAACCTGCACGTATCCGCACGTGCTTCCAGAGTGTCCTTCTACCCCACCCCCTGATGAACATACTGTGAGCACGGACCCCTAGGTCATACGGTTTGGGTGTGGCTACCTTTTGAATTTGCACTTTTAGTCCTCAGGCCTTCTAACACTTTTAAAGCTCAAGACCATACGTGTTGGGCTGGTGAAGGGCCAAACCTGCACGTATCCGCACGTGCTTCCAGAGTGTCATTCTGCCCCACCGCCTGATGAACATACTGTGAGCACGGACCCCTAGCTCGAACGGGCTCGGCGTGGCGACCTTTTAAAATTTGGGGTCATGGGGGCCGCCATCTTGGAAATTCCAGGCATGGTGTGCCGGTGCGGCCAAACGGCTGGACATAGCCGCACGCTGTTAGACATGTTCCATGTGGACACCCCACTGATGAACCAAACCGAAGCACAGACCCCTAGGTGGTACGGTTTGGGCGTGGCATGCCTTTGGGCCTACTCCATTCATTTTAATAGGAGCGACACAGAGACACGCACGTGGCCCCTGAGGGTCTAAAACTGCACGTAGCTTCACGTGCTTATAGAAGGTCCTTCTACCCCACCCCTGATGAACATTCTGTGAGCACGGACCCCTAGGTCATACGGTTTGGGCGTGGCTCACTTTTTACAAGCATACATTTGGGGCCAGTGAGGGGCCAAAATTTTGCATAGGAGGAGGTCTTCTCTGTGTTGGTCTGATGCAGGATCCCAAGTTTGAAGTCCGTAGCTCAAAGCGTTGGCGTACGGCAGCCCTCAACGTGTTGCTGTGTAGGCATAAAGGTCAAACACCCATGTGCCTGGCCTGAACACCACCCGAATGACGTAGGGCCACCGATATCGGTGGAGCGCTTCTCTATCTTGGTCTGATGCAGGATCCCGAGTTTGAAGTCCGTAGCTCAAAGCGTTGGCGTACGGCAGCCCTCAACGTATTGCTGTGTAGGCATAAAGGTCAAACACCCATGTGCCTGGCCTGGGCCCCATATTATTTACATGTGCATCCAAGGATTTGCGCCACGAGCCGGTACCTCAAAGCGTTGGCCCGTAGCGCCACCAACCATTGGGCGCTTGCATTACATTGCATGCATTTGAAACTTGACAATTTCGCCACGCCATATTGGACCATATTGGACAATGGGGGCGCTCACTTTCACTTCAATGCATTTGCTTTCATAAATGAGGCTGTATGAAATGTAGTGCACTAACTTAGACCCTCCCTTAAACAATCTTTGCTTGAAAACCTTGATATCGATGGTCGCAATCGCTCAAATTGGATAGCAACCTTACCAATGCGAGCAGAACTTCACAGTAAGAGTCTTTGTCTGAGCACATTCCTGTTAACTAAATACATACATATGTTGGGATGTTTCCATACGTGGTCTATTATGAGTGAATTCCTGTTACAAGTGAGGTTAAAAAAACGAACAAGGATGACTAAAAGTAAATTCCTTTGTTAAATTGGCAACCCTGCACATCACGTCTGAAGCTGTATAATCCATCATTATTTAAGTGTAACGCCGGGAGCGACGGTGGATTGTTTGTCGCACACAAATGCTGAGGAGAGCGAGATTTATTAAAGGGCAATCCAAATTCAGAGTCATACAAACAGGCGAGGGTCATGTCAGTGAGGGAATCAGAACACGAAATATAACCAATACGTAAAGACATACTTAAACTAGAACAAACAGGCAGGAACAGAAATACAGAAGAAACACGAAAGAACAAGGCCGAGCAAACAAAACTATGCGATACGAACACTTACATACAGATACGGAGACCAGATACGAAATAACTACGAAGTCAAAATAACCAGCCCCAACTAATAACCAAATAACCAAAATAACCAACTAATCAGTTCATTTAGGCATATCAGAACCTGAGAAGAACCAGAAACAGACAATAAAAAGAAGAAATACGTTTAGGTGAAAATTACGTTTGTTTCCACAAAGAAAAAAGTAGCCAAAGACAAACCTAACAATCCCTAAACTATGAAACATATCTCTCTCTCTCTCTCTCTCTCTCTCTCTCTCAATTCACTTCAAGATTGCTTTATTGGCACGAACAATTTCAACAATTGTTTTGACAAAGCAGCAGTTTGTTAAGAACAAATCTAAACATAAAAAGCACTAATAGAAAATAACAATAAGAAAAAAAATGCATTAAAAATAAATTAATAAAGCGATTATTAGTCTTTTTAGTGAATAATTCTGACCGAATCCCACTGTATTCTTGGCATTCGCTCAGGAAATGCATCTCTCTCTGTCTATCTCTCTCTCTCTCTCTCTCAACTCGCAAAACGTCAAATTTCTAATCTTTTTTAGCGTTTGCTTTAATATACTGTGCAGAGTAGATACTACGATCAGTTTGGACACCTACATATAGCCTAGGGATCGTTTTTGTCGGGAATCGGCGAGTATTTACATGTATTTGATAGCGGCGTAACATTTGTACGCAGCTCTCTGCGTATGCATGAGTACGCATTCCAGTGTTTAGTTTTGCGTACGATTTCATACGCATTCCCTATGAGACCGGGTTGAGTGCTCCATAAAAGTTACCCAATTCAATTGTCTTTTAAAGTCTTTAACATTTTAGTCTACAATGGCAGGTTAGTCTATAGTAAAGTATTTTTTAAATTTACATTGATCTTTTAATGTAATCATTTTTACTACTTTATATTGCTGCCTGATTTGCCTCTTGGTTGTCTCATGATTTGTAGACCTGCTTAACCCATGCTTTACTAACACAATCTATGCCTAATTAAATGTTGATTATTTAAAGAGGTGTACATGCACAATGACGAATGGGAAATGATTGTTTTTCTTTCTGTGTTTTTGTTTCCAGAAAGAAGAGAATGGGAAAACAGTGAGCACTTTACCTCCTTCCCAAACACATTTTGAGCAGTCAGGACTTGGGCCAGGACAGGAATATGAAGTCTCTGTCAACATCATCAAGAACAACATCAAAGGGATCCCACTGAGTAGAACTGTAGTGACAAGTAATACATTATTCCAGCATTCTTCTTCACATACTTGTCATTTACAGTAAACATAATGAGCCCATAATGAGTTCCCTGTTGTACTGTTGTCTTGATCATTCGTAGGTATATGTTCTTTCTGGTGTACACCCTTTGCTTCTCTTTTTATTTTTTTTGGAGATCCCTATAGTACCTCTGGGACAGCTGAAAAGCTATGCTCTTACTGCATCCAATGCCATAGTACCTTGTCGTCTTTTTGTCTGCTTTGATTACATCAGTTTCTCACCCCTTAGATCAACTGTTTCCTGGGAATATTTTTCTCTGATCTTTGCTTGTGATCTTTTGCACCAGACCTTCAAATCCCTGGTGCTGCTATTTCCTCTGTTTTGATCCCTGTCTGCTGCTAGTGTTACATTTTGTATAATCCCAACAGAGTTCAATATTGAAAATGTATGTTAAAGTCTCCTACCATTATTATTTTATCACTGCATAGAGCTAAATTTGCTGCAAAATCGCTGAAATCATTTATAAAGTCTGACTAGGGCCCTGGCGGTCTGTACACATTATTAAGTGAGAGAGCGTTCTTATTTGTAGCCAGATTGGTTATATTAATAGATAGCATCTCAAAAGAATTGGAGATATCAAAGAATTTCGGTAGATTATGCATATTCCTCCTCTGCCTGACAATCTTGGTTTATGTACATAACTGTATCCCGCAGGGGTGGCTTCGTTTATAGCTAAATATTCACCAGATCGAATCCAAGTTTCTGTGAGACACATCAATTTTCTGGTCACTTATAATCTCGTTCACGATAGCTGCTTTAGAACTGAGCGATCGAATATTGAGCAATCCAATTTTCAGATCGGTCATACTGCTACTAGATGCAAGGTTTGAATAGTAGTTAAAATCTTTGGACGGACTTTTTTAATTTTCGTATAATTGAATTTAACCCAGGGCACAGACACAGTCACAATTCTGATGGTGATGCCTCTTGGCACCTCGCAGACAGTCGGTTTAGCCTGATTTTCTGCGGCCTGGTCACAATTCTAGTTTGGCAGTAGCTCCTGCTGATTAACTAACAGGCTATGTGCTATGCTGCAGGAAAGCAAGGCAGCGCCATCCCGGGTGGGGTGGACACCATCCCTGCCTAAGAGACCAGGCTTGCCCTCGAATGTTGTATAATTATCAATATAGCTCACTTGATTTTCGGGACACCATTTGGACATCCAACGCTTTAACGCCGTAAACCTGCTGTATTGCTCATCGCCGTGCCGCATTGGGATGGGACCAGAGCAAATTACCACTTTAACCACTATCTTTTATATTAGTCTTAGTCACTTCGGACTGCCACAGACATATATCGTTGGCCCCTACATGTATAACTATCCTGGAATATCTCCTTTTAGCTAACAGTCTAAGGTTGCCACTAATGTCCGGTGTTCTGGCTCCCAGTAAACAACTGACTGTAACCACTAAAGGATTAGCTACTTTCACATGGCGAACGATAGAATTGCCTACGACCAGAGTCCGTGAGACAGGTTCCTCAGTGGGTGCTTCACTGAGCGGGGCAAACCTGTTGGACACGTGAACCGGGGAGTGGTGTTCTGGTAGGCTAATGTTGGCGTTAGCTGCAGCCCTCGTCTCTCCGACTATGCCGCAGACGACGTCAACCATGCACCAGTTAAGAACAATACGAAAGTAGTTATCACAAGTTAGAAAACAATTGTAAAATTAGAAAAACACTCCGCAGCAGCGTCAGCAGGAATCATAACAATCAAATTGTCATGGACTTGTTATGGCTGGCTCTGTAGCTTATGCTTTGGTGGCTACAGTGTTTGCAGCACCTGTAGCAGCATCACTGTCCCCTGTACCCACAGTAACTCCACTTCCAGCAGAATTCTCTGTTGTCCCCCCACTCAGCATGTTACCTTCTTTGGGTTTTATGCCTGCCATGTCACGTTCTTTAGGTTCTCCTCTCCTGGCTTTCAACTACAGTTTTCAGGATTGTTAAGTGTGGTCTACAACTCAAATGTCTCTCTATGTTCATCATTATGTGGTTTCTACCTGTTCCATCTCCATGCATTCCCATTTCCTCCAACCACTGATGTGGATGACGTTCCTCCTGACAGTCAATAATCATGAAGGTTGCAGTGATATCGCCACTGGTTCTGGTCTTAATGCCTAGTGTCCAAGCCTAGTGTCCCAGCACTATACTACTAGCATTGACATTGAAACCAGACACACATAAGAATTTCAAAATAAAAGCACACAAAGGGAAACCAGGAAACAAACCAAACCAAAACAAGAGGGGTTGCCGAGGGGACTGTGACAGAACCCCCCATTAATGCGCGGCTCCCAACGCACAAAACAAAAACCAGGACAGGGTCACGGAGCAGGAAATAGACAAGGCAGGAACAAGAGGGCATGAAGGCAACATTAATAAACATTATTAAATATTATATATTAATATAATATATATAATGTATTATAAATATATATAATATTATTTAACATTATTAATATATATCAACAATTTAACGTTATTGCATATGATGCATAAAGTCGAAAACTTTGTTTATGTTCAGAGAGTTAATAAAGTTATTAACTGAATCAGAGGAAGTCAAGTCAATTTTATTTATACAGTGGGGAGAACAAGTATTTGATACACTGCTGATTTTTCAGGTTTTCCCACTTGCAAAGCATGTAGAAGACTGTAATTTTTATCATAGGTACTCTTCAACTGTGAGTGATGGAATCTAAAACAAAAATCCAGAAAAATACATTGTATGATTTTTAAATAATTAATTTCCATTTTATTGTGTGAAATAAGTATTCGATCATCTATCAACCAGTAAGAATTGTGGCTCTCACAGACATGTTAGTTCTTCTTTAAGAAGCCCTCCTGTTCTCCACTCATTACCTGTATTAACTGCACCTGTTTGAACTCGTTACCTGTATAAAAGACACCTGTCCACACACTCAATCAATCAGACTCCAGCATCTCCACAATGCCCAAGACCAGAGAGCTGTGTAAGGACATCAGGGATAAAATTGTAGACCTGCACAAGGCTGGGATGGGCTACAGGACAATAGGCAAGCAGCTTGGTGAGAAGGCAACAACTGTTGGTGCAATTATTAGAAAATGGAAGAAATACAAAATAACGGAAAATCTCCCTCGGTCTGGGGCGCCATGCAAGATCTCACCTCGTGGAGCATCAATGATCTTGAGGAAGGTGAGGAATGAGCCCAGAACTACACGGCAGGACCTGGTCAATGACCTGAATAGAGCTGGGACCACAGTCTCAAAGAAAACAATCAGTAACACTCTATGCACGCAAGGTGCCCTTCCTCAAGCCAACGCTTGAAGTTTGCAAATGACCATCTGAATGATCCAGAGGAGGAATGGGAGAAGGTCATGTGGTCTGATGAGACAAAAATAGAACTTTTTGGTTTAAACTCCGCTCGTCATGTTTGGAGGAAGAAGAATGATGAGTACAACCCCAAGAACACCATCCCAACCGTTAAGCATGGCGGTGGAAACATCATTCTTTGGGGATGCTTTTCTGCAAAGGGGACAGGACGACTGCACCGTATTGTGGGAAGGATGGATGGGGCCATGTATCGTGAGATTTTGGCCAACAACCTCCTTCCCTCAGTAAGAGCACTGAAGATGGGTCGTGGTTGGGTCTTCCAGCATGATAACGACCCAAAACACACAGCCAGGGCAACTAAAGATTGGCTCCGTAGGAAACATCTTAAGATCCTGGAGTGGCCTAGCCAGTCTCCAGGCCTGAATCCAATAGAAAATCTTTGGAGGGAGCTTAAAGTCCGTGTGGCCCAGCGACAGCCCCGAAACCTGAAGGCTCTGGAGGAGATCTGTATGGAGGAGTGGGCCAAAATCCCTGCTGCAGTGTGTGCAAACCTGGTCAAGAACTACAGGAAACATCTGATCTCTGTAATTGCAAACAAAGGTTTCTGTACCAAATATTAAGTTTCTTTTTTCTGGTGTATCAAATACTTATTTCACACAATAAAATGGAAATTAATTATTTAAAAATCATACAATGTATTTTTCTGGATTTTTGTTTTAGATTCCATCACTCACAGTTGAAGAGTACCTATGATAAAAATTACAGTCTTCTACATGCTTTGCAAGTGGGAAAACCTGAAAAATCAGCAGTGTATCAAATACTTGTTCTCCCCACTGTATAGCGCTTTGTTGTCTCAAACACATGTTGTCTCAAAGCAACTTTACAAATTGCGTGGGTCCAGATCCCTAATGAGCAAGCCAAAGGCGACAGTGGCAAGGAAAAACTCCCTAAGATGGCGGGGAAATAGGAAGAAACCTTGGGAGGACCAAGACTCAAAAGGGAACCCATCCTCCATTGGGCGGCCCGTTAGCACCAGTCCGTATTTGTGAACAAGAGGTGGTTCTACAGTTATAGCTTAAAGTTCTTGTTCCCCGGCCAAGTAGTCACAGTCCCTTCGGTGCAGATGGTGCGCCTCATGTAGGAGCCAGCATCAGCACGTCCCCCACGGCAATGGTACATCCAACCCCGGCATCAGTACATCCACCGGCGAGCTAGACCATCTCCCAGGTGCTTGTAGGTGCTTGCATGCAGTCGTCTTGGGTAGAAGCATGCAAAAAGATGGACAATACAGACTGAGTGTGAGGATGTCAATTTAACCACCATTGATTTAAATGTACATAGCTCATGTGCCAGTGATTAACATGTAGCTCCGGCAGGCTAATCTATAGCAGCATAACTAAAGGGAGGGGTCCAGAGGTGACCACAGTCATGAGGGCTCACTGAGACATTGCTATCCAGTCAAGTCAGTCACAACTAGAGTGATGCCATGACATAGCTGGATGACAGCATCAATATCTCAGATTACCAGAAATCTCAACGTCTGGGGGCCCCTGAGCCCCGCACCTTACTAGGGGAATATTTAACTGAAGGCTTGATTATATAGGTGAGTCTTAAGTCTAGATTTAAAGATTGGAACTGTGTCAGAATCTCGGATTGGAGCTGGAAGGCTATTCCATAATTGAGGGGCTTTAAAAGAGAAAGCTCTGCCTCCGGCTGTAGTCTTACAAATTTTTGGAACTAAGAGAAATCCAGCATTTTGGGAGCGTAAAAGGGCGAGATGGGTTGTAGAAGCAATGAGTTCACTCAGATATTGTGGGGCAAGACCATTTAATGCCTTATAGGTTAAGAGAAGAATTTTAAATTCAATTCGATGTTTAATCGGAAGCCAATGTAATGCCGCGAGAGTGGGACTAATATGATCGAATTTTCTAGCCTTAGTTAGGACTCTAGCTGCAGCATTTTGTACAAGTTGTAGATTCTTTATGGACTGTTTAGAGCATCCAATTAGAAGACCATTACAGTAGTCCAATCTTGACGAGACAAAAGCATGGACCAGCTTCTCTGCATCAGCTAATGAAAGCAAGTATCTCAGCTTGGCGATATTACGTAAATGGAAAAAGGCAGCCTTAGTGACATTGCATATATGTGTGTCAAATGAAAGATCCGAATCAATAGTGACACCTAAGCTTTTTGCTGTAGACTTAGGTGTTACTGAAAACCCATCTAGGGTAAGATGAATATCAGCCCAGTTGCTTCTAGCAGCTTTAGGCCCAAGAATCAGCACCTCAGTCTTATCAGAATTTAGTTGAAGAAAATTAGACGCCATCCAGTTTTTAATGTCCTGGACGCAGCTCTCAATCTTGAGAGTAGTGGTGATATCATCGGATTGGAAGATATATACAACTGAGTATCATCTGCGTAGCAATGGAAGCTAATACCATGCCTACGGATGATAGTGGCCAGTGGAAGCATATATAATGTAAATAATATGGGGCCCAGTACAGATCCTTGTGGGACACCATATTTTACCTTAGAACGCTCTGAGCATTCGTTGTTTACTAGTACAAATTGGTAACGATCTGTCAAGTAGGACCTGAACCAGGAGAGTGCTTGACCTCTTATACCAATGAGTGTCTCCAGCCTATTAAGTAGAATATTATGATCAATGGTGTCAAAAGCTGCACTGAGGTCTAGCAGTATGAGAAAAGAAATGTGTCCTTTATCAGAGGATATCAAGAGATCATTTACTACTTTAGTCAGCGCAGTTTCAGTGCTGTGGTGGGGTCTAAATCCAGACTGAAATAATTCTAAGACATGTTCTGTCTGTAGGAAGGAAGATAGTTGTGAAGAAACTACTTTCTCTAGAATTTTGGATATGAATGACAAATTAGAGATAGGCCTATAGTTGGACATTTCCTGGGGGTTAAGAACAGGTTTTTTAATTAGCGGCTTGATAACTGCAAGTTTAAATGAATTGGGAATATAGCCCATGCTCAGAGAGCGGTTTATTATAGTGAGCAAAGGTTCTATATTGCTATGCAGTAATTCTTTAAGTAAATGGGTTGGTACTGCATCTAGTATGCATGTGGAGGGATTGGCAGATTCCACCAATGAAATAACCTCCTCACGACCAATTGGGGAGAAGGACTCTAACAGGGCATCAGAGCTGACCAGACAGCTGTCAAGGTGCATAGGCATGTTGACAGGCTCTGAGATAGCACAACCAATTTTTTCCCTAATTTCATCAATCTTATCATTAAAGAATTTCATAAAATTATTACTGCTACACTCTAGTGGGATTAGTGGATCATGGCTCCCTTGTTAGGCTGGAAACAGTTTTAAATAGGAGAGCAGAATTGTTTTTATGTTTTTCTATTAAAGCTGATAAGTATGAGGATTTTGCCGTATGGAGGGCATGCTTATATTCACTAAGGCTGCTTTTCCATGATAGTCTAAACACTTCTAACTTTGAATTTCGCCATTTACGCTCCAGGATCCTCGCGGCTCGTTTGAGACTACCCGTGTGCTCGTTATACCATGGCGCTATTCTTCTCTCAGAGGCTCTCTTATAGCGTAATGGTGCAACCTTGTCTAATGCTGTACGAAGAGAAGTCTCAACGTGCTCGGTAAAATGCTCTAGTCCTTCCGGAGCTACAGGTGTATAAATTTCTGTCAAACCCGGTAAAATGTCAGTGAGCGTGGCTATGGTACTAGGTGCTATAGTTCGTTTCATTCGGTAGCGGGGCGGCTGATGAATACCGTCAGTCAAGCATAACTCAGACGTTATGAGGCTGTGGTCTGAAACGGCCTCGCTCTGAGGTAAAATTGCTAAGCTGGATATGTTAATACCAAATGATAAAACCAGGTCTAAAGTATGACTACAATTATGCGTAGGACCCACCACATTCTGAGTGATACCCATTGAATCAAGAATTTCTTGAACATTTTTGCTTAAAGCGTCACAAAGATTCTCAAAATGGATGTTAAAATCACCAACTATAATCACCTTATCGGCTGATAGCACTACATGAGACAGGAAGTCTGAAAACTCCTGCAAGAACTCAGAGTATGAACCAGGGGGGCGGTAATAATAATTAACATAAACGACTGCGACGCTTTGTTGGTTGTCAGATTTGATACATTTGAAACAGTGAGGATGAGATGTTCAAAAGAATTAAATTTAAAGCCGAATTTTTGAGAAATGTCTATATCAGAGTCATATATTGTGGCGACACCACCTCCTCGACCATTTGGACGGGTGTTATGAACATATCTATAGCCAGAGGGAGAAGCTTAATTCAGGGCCATATAATCATCTGGCCGGGTCCAGGTTTCCGTCAAGCAGAGCATGCATAGATTATGATCGGTAATCATTTCATTAACCAGCAATGCTTTAGATGACAGGGATCTAATATTTAGCAGTCCTAGTTTCAGATTTAAACTACTCTCCAAGGGAGCATAATCCAATTTAACATTGATTAAATTTTGTCTACTAACTTTGCGAGAGTTATTTTTTGGTACTCGAGGAACTGACAGTCTCAATCCAGTGTGACCTAGGTGACGTCTCTTTGCAGCTAGCAGACAGTCGGTTTAGCCTTTGTGTCTGCTGCCTAGCCTCGGCTCTGGTTTGTCAATCCCCATTAACAAGTCCTACACTACCACTAGTAAGCCTAGCAGATATGCTACGGGAAATGAGAGCAGCACCCTCCCAAGAAGGGTGAATGCCGTCTCGCTTCAAAAGGCCAGGCCTGCCCTCATAACGTGTCCAATTATCTATATAATCCACGTTGTTTTCTGAGCACCATTTAGACATCCAGCGGTGTAGCGCCAATAACCTGCTGTAGGTTTCGGCGCCACGCCGAATTGGAATGGGACCAGAGCATATTACGGCATCTGAAATAGTCCCAGCTAACTCACACACCTCTTTAACATTATCCTTAGTGATCTCGGACTGTCTCAAACCCACATCATTGGTGCCGACGTGTACCACTATCTTTGAATATTTACGATTAGCCAGCAGCTTAAAATAAGTCCTGATGTCAGGCGCTCTAGCCCCCGGGATACACTTAACTATGGCCGCTGGTGTCTCTAAGGGGGTCACTATATTCACATGTCGGAGCTGGGAATCTCCTATTACCAGAGCTCTTTTAACAGGTCGGTGTATTACTGAATGGGGCAAACCTGTTCGACACGGGAATCTGAGTAGAATGGTGCTCAGCCCTGCGGCTATGCCGCCGAGACGTCACCCATTCGCCCCTCAGCGAGGGCTCTAATGCCGGAGCTGGGGGCTCGCTAGCTACAGTGGCGGCAACCGGGCCTGCTACGCTAGGTGCTACCGACTCTTTAGGACTCTCTAAAGCCCGGATGCGCTCCTCTAAAAGCGAAATCTTCTCCGTCATGCTAATAATTAATCTACAGGAAAGACAAACCAACTGAAATTAAAGTGTGAAACAGAAAACTCCTCAAACCATTTAAACCAATGTTAACCAACCCAAAAGCTATGATGATTAAAGTAAATGAAAATGGAGAAAAATGCCTTATGGATGAAATATCAACTGGATGAGACTGGCGTGTCTTACATCTATGCAAAAATTAGATGAAAGCTAGGTCTGAAATGCAAGCAAAGAACTGGATAAAATGTATTACACTACTTTGGTCTGAATAGATACAGTAATCCTATAGTGAGTATAAATAATAATAGCAGCGAACAAAACTGTCATCAAAACGGCATGACGAATGATGGCGCCTTACTCCGGACGAGAGTCTTCGAGGCTCGGATGACTGTCCACTGGTGCCGGCAGGAATATGTGGTATTTTGAGGTCCAAAATAAACCCACACGTACTTTCTGAAGTTATACCAAGCACTCAGTGACTAAGCTGTTCGGTGCAGTTGAGTGACGATATATGAGCGGATCCGTTCCGGAACCGTTGTATACTTGCTTGAGTAATCAAGGCCTTTGTAGACTTGGACAGGTATGCTCGCTCGCCCGTCTTTATGCGCTACTGTATAATTTGTATTAATTTCTTCTGAAGACAGAAGTAACCCTAACTCTACAAATGATCACGGGAGGCAAGATAACTTTGCGACACACGTTAGGGCAAATTATGTGAGTTTAAACAAACTCACAGGCTAAACAGATGTCAGACTTTACTTAATATATACATAAATCTTGGATTCCACTGCGGTTGACTTTTTGTGGAAATCCAGGCACATTTCTTGTAGCGATGTTTTGGCTTCTCCAACTCCAAATTTCGACTTCCACTTCACTAACTTTCTTACTACATTTTAGTATTGATCCAAGGGCATTGCGAGAAGGGAGGGACTAGCTGTCATGCCTATGAATATAGGCTGCAAAGTTAAGGCATTTCCCTCCAGTTGGAAACAAAAGAAATGAAACATTTACATTTACGGCATTTAGCAGACGCCCTTATCCAGAGCGACTTACAAAAAGTGCTTCATTGTTTTACTCAGAACAAAATCTCTAGCTAGTTAGTTTAGGCTAAAATCAGGAAGAAACTTTAAGCAAAGATATTATTAGATACAGTCAGTATGGACGCCTAGATATACTCAAATATATACTGAAAAAACCCTACTTAAAAGATAAAAGCAAGAAAAGTCATTACAGTCACAAATATTTAATAAATGCTAGTGTAGTAAAATTTAATTTAAGTGCTCTTGAAACAGATGTGTCTTCAGTCTTCGCTTAAAAACATCAAGAGACTCTGCCATTCGGACACTCAGGGGAAGTTCGTTCCACCACTGAGGTGCCAGAACTGAAAAAAGTCTGGATGCATGTTTTCCGCATGTCCTGAGAGATGGTGGGTCAAGCCGAGCTGTACTTGAAGCTCGAAGAGCTCTGGGTACAGATCGGGATTTGACCATTGCCACCATGTATGGAGGTGCTGGTCCATTCTTAGCCTTGTAGGCCATATCTGATGCGGGCAGCTACAGGAAGCCAGTGAAGAGAGCGCAGCAGAGGAGTAACATGGCTGAACTTAGGAACATTGAAGACAAGTCGAGCCGCCGAGTTCTGGATCAGTTGCAAGGGCCTGATGGTACGCATAGGAAGACCAGCCAGGAGTGAGTTGCAGTAGTCAAGTCTTGAAATGACAAGAGACTGAACAAGCACTTGAGTAGCCTCGCTAGACAGAAAAGGTCGAATTCTCCGAATGTTGTAAAGGAGAAATCTGCATGACCGAGTCAGGTTTGCAACATGGGTTGAGAACGATAACTGGTCATCCACAACTACACCAAGGCTTCAAGCTTCAGCAGATGTGGTGACCAGCGAGTTCTCAAAAGAGATGGAAAGATCCAGGGATGAACAGTAATTCAGTCTTGCTGGGGTTCAGCTTCAAGTGATGAGCCGACATCCAAGATGAGATATCAGCAAGACAAGCCGAGATCCGAGATGAAACCTGTGTGTCAGAAGGTGGAAAGGAAAGGACAAGTTGAGTGTCATCAGCATAACAGTGATAGGAAAATCCATGGGAGGATATTACATCACCAAGAGAACGAGTGTAAAGAGAGAAGAGCAGAGGACCGAGCACTGAGCCTTGTGGGACACCCGTGGTGAGCCTGGAAGGAGCAGATGTGGCCCCCTGCCAAGATACTTGGTAAGATCTCCCATCTAGATAAGACTTAAACCACTGCCAGTGATTCCAAGTCTTCTGAGGACAGACAGGAGGATCTGGTGGTCAACGGTGTCGAAGGCTGCAGAGAGGTCAAGCAGAATTAGGACCGAAGACAGTTTGGCAGATCTAGCAGCATGCAGCTTCTCTGTAACTGCGATGAGAGCAGTTTCAGTAGAGTGCACCAGTTTGAAGGAAGAAGACAGGACAAATGTAGTCTCTCTGTTGGAAGGTTGAAGTCCCCTAGAAGAACAAGTGATGACTCTAAGGGGAGAGCACTCAGAAGAATGTCCAACTCATCTATGAAGTTTCCCAGTGGACCTGGAGGGCGATAGAGAACAATGATGTGAAGTTTAGTGGGGAAAGACACCATGATAGCATGGAATTCAAAGGAAGAAATGTTAAGATAAGAAAATGAGAGTACAGAGAAGCGCCATGAGCGAGAGAGAAGCAAACCTGTGCCACCACCCCTGCCGTTCTGCCGTGGAGAATGGGAGAAGGCAAAGGAGGTAGAGAGAGCAGCTGGAGTTGCAGAGTTCTCTGGAGTGATCCATGTCTCTGTCAGAGCCAGGAAGCCGAGTGACTTAGCAGATGCGAAGGCTGAGATGAAGTCTGCCTTCTGAACTGCAGAGTGGCAATTCCAGAGTCCCCCTGCTACAAACAACTAAGACACAGAAGCATGGCAAAGAGAAAAAGTTAAATTACATATCAACAGACACTGAAAAGTGTATACTTTTCCTGCAGGTACATCATTTAGTAATGAAGAAGAATTGCTTTGTCAGGATATATTATATAAGGCATTTCAATAGTTTGTACTCTTCCAAAGCCATCTATGACTTAATAAGCTTCCTTAACTCACCATACTGGAGCAAACCACATTCAAACTTATAAAACTTACAACCACATGCACCATCATACAAAGACAAACCAAAAGATATAACTGATGAGAACCAATAAACACTAGAAATACAGAGCATGTCAATATCTATAGAGACAGGAGCGAAGCACAAGCAGAGCATACCAAACTAGCAAACATGCATACAGGCAATGACCAATGACACAAATGGTAAAACACAGGACTAAAATACACAGACAAACCAAGAACCAAACGAGACGCACCTGAAGACCATGATGAGGGGGGCGTAGTACAAGGCAGGGATGTGAAACCAGACATAAGTAGGAATTTCAAAATAAAAAGAACACAAAGGGGAAACCAGGAAACAAACCAAAACAAGAGGGGTTGCAGAAGGGACCATGACGAATAGCACTGGCTAGAGTCCCATGACTGGGCTATTTTAAAAGGAACAGAATGCTTATTTTTTCTGTTTCAGGGATGAGGATAGCACTACGAATGTTTTTATCAGCCATATTGTACAACACTAAAAAATGTGTAATATAATAACTATTGAGTAACAAGATATTTGATATTACATATTGCATAGTTGTTGTAAACATTGCACCTATGGAGTGTTTCACAGTCTTTGCACAAATTCAATTTAAATTGCAAAGCAAATCTAAAATTGACATTTTAGTGATCATGTCAAACTGTTTAATTTTCACAAATGTAATTCTTGATATCAACCTAAATCAAGCAAGGATTCATTTTTCACAAGTAAAAGTGTTATTTCTACTAGTAAGAATTATTATATGGACAAATATATTTATAATTTTTATCAATAATACAATTTTTTACTAGTGAAATGTAACAGGTTTATTTAATAAAACAATTAACCTAACACAATTACGAAAAGACAGGAATAAAGAAACATACACGAGACCGGGTCTTGCAAACAGACACAGCTGACTAGAAACAGAATACTAGCTAAAGACGACAGACATACATGGCTAATATATATATATATATACACACACACAAAGGACAACGAGTACACTACGGACGGGAACCGGACAAAGGGAGGGACGACTAAACACTACCAGGGTACACAGTAACACTACCGGGAATAACGCAGAAAGAACACAAGAACAAACTAGGGCAAACGGGAGAAACTGAATGAAAGAGAACGAACAAACTAACACAGGATAACTTTCATGATTAGCCCCTTCTCCACCTGTGTTCCTTGTTTGCTTTTGGTCTATTTATATCCTCAGTTTGGTCTGGTATGGCGCTGGTCATTGTATTGTATTGCATTGGGTTTTGCTTACAGCCCAGTGTACATTCGTGTTCTCTTGTATTTTACATTTTCTGCTTGTTTGTTCTTGTTTCAGTATGTCTGTACGTATCGGTTATGTTTCCTGTTCTGATTCCCTCACGGACCTGACCCAAGCCTGTTTGTTCGACCCTGAATTTGGATTGTCCTTTAATAAATCTCGCTCTCCTCAACATTTGTGTCCGCCATTTTACCCACCGTCGCTCCCGGCGATATAATAACAATATTTACGGGGTGCAAGAAATGAACAAGCAGATATGAACTGGGAAGTCAAAAACAGCAAAACACACATACCACAATACAATGACCAACACTGACGACTCAAGACTACAGGGATCTACGTGTAGATCTTGTATGAGTGGAAGTGAGGTCCTGATGATTCTCTGTCCTCACCACTCTCTGGAGTGATTTCTGGTTTGACGCTGTGCAGCTTCCATACCAGACTGTGAGGCTGCTGGTCAGGATTCTCTCTATTGTTGCTCTATAGAATGTTGTAAGGATGTGAGGGGGAAGGTTTGCTCTTCTCATCCTTCGTAGGAAGTGAAGGCGCTTGTCAGGGCTGACGCTCGGGGTGGTCCGTCGATAACCACCGGGGGAAGTTCGCGAGCCGTCCCCTGACTTTTGTTACGCTATCGCCTTACCTTATGCTTTCAACGTATCTGTAATCAGCGGTGATGACCTACCTTAATTAAGAGAAACAGATGCAGCGTCTCACCGCTGAGTTGTTTGATGTCATTACACGTTCTTTCAGCCAGCCACTCTTCTTGGTGCAGTATCCATTTGAGATTTTCTCTGCCTCATTATCTCACTACTTACCTGTTTATTCAAGTCCTTTACTCCTGTGCCGCTTTCTGATCAAGTTCAAAGTTTTCCTCGTCGCTGTATCTTTTCCTACCCATTTGTTGTGTTGGGAAAGTATTTTTTGTTCTCGTTTCATGCCTCTGGCTGCCAGCTATTTCCCCTGGCATCTTTAGTTCTCTTTTGTGTTTTTTAAGGTGTTGATTTCATTCTGCGTATTTTTGTTTCTCATTTGGTTAACGCGGTGATTTGTTTCCGCGTATTTTCTGTTCATTATCTCATGTTTTCTTTGCTTCGTTTCCCTTGCTGTTTCGACGGAGGTTTCAGGTTTTGCGCTTGGGTCCATTCTTACCTCGTGATTCGTCCCTTTATCGGGCTGATTGCGTTACAGTGCTGCTGTGCCCTCTTGACAAGGGAAATGGTGTGCGTGATCCATGTCAGGTTGCAATGTGCACCCCCAGAAACTTGGTGCTTTTCACAGATTCCACAGTGTTGTAGAGGTTGAGTATGTTGAGGAAGTCAGTACTGTCATTGCTGGGTGGTGGGCGTGCCCTATAGTCTATGATCGACTGGATACCCTCCCATAAGCGCCTGGAGTCCTTGGAGTCAGTGAAGCGACTTTGAATTTTATGTCCATAAGCACGCTTTGCTGCTCTTCCACTCCCATTCACGTTAGCTCTAGTAGATCTAAGAGCATCTTTGTCGCCCGACTTGAAAGCAGCTCTCTAGTGAACCAGGGTTTCTGATCAGCACGAGTGGTGATGTTTCTAGTAACAGTCACATCTTCCACACACATGGACATGTATCCTGTCAGACTCAGCATATTCCTCAGTGGCAGCCTCTCTGAACATATTCCAGTCTGTGCATTCAAAACAGTCCTGAAGTGCTGAATCTCATCCCTCTGGCCAGGCTCTTATCTGCTTCACAGTTGGCTTGCTTCTGGTCAGCAGTGGCCTGTCTGAGTTTCCAAGGTGGGGGTGGGGGACAGCCTTGAATGCCTTCTTGATGTTTATGTATACCCAGTATAGTGTGTTTTCTCTGCTCCGATTCACGTAGTGTTTTGTTTTCTGAAGTTCTTAATCCACTCGGGAAGTTGCTGGATGAAACAGAGTCACGAAGTCCGAGCAAAGTATTGCAACAATAGACTAATCTCTTATCCGAGTGTCGGGATAGAGAGTACACATCGCTAACGGGAGCTGAAGTAGCCGCTGCTGAACAGGGCGGCGCCATCTTACCATCTTCTAAATTACTAAATCTAACCAGGTTAAGTGAAGGTGGGTAATTTCTTTCATTTAATAATATTAATGTTATTTATTATAGCGCTTTTCAGGACACTCAAAGTCGCTTTACAGTATAAAAATACAATCAGCATATAGAATGTATAAAACATTAAAATATAAAACAAAACATTAAAAAGAGATAAATAAGAAAGAATAATAATATAATAATGATTTGTTAGCGCTAAAGTTATTTAGCTAGGTAGCTAAACCAGGTTCACATAACATTAATCTATTTCTGCTATGGTGATTTTAACAACAGTCACCTCATTAATAGTTATGCGCATCATGTCAGGTATTACCTATTACCGAACCTTCTGTACCTTCTGTTCTGACTACACAAACAGTGAACAAAAGAGTTAACCGAGGTGACATTGTGCAAGTTTGCTGCTGTAGCTGACCAGTGTCGCATAACTTGATTAGCGGGATGTTGGTTTGATTTGAGACAGGCTCGATTGCTTATTCTTAGTGTCCTGGATGTTTAATGTGAATTTTGTACTGTGAATTTTTAGCATTTGAATTTCGGCACCTTGAATATATATAATTTGTTTTTTTTTAAGTTTAATTTTTGAATTAAAATTTAATTCTGAACATAGTAAAATACAAGTTAAAACGAGTCACTGAAATTTAAGGGTTGAATTCAGAGGCAAAAAAAATTCAGATTCATTATTTCAATGCAGAAAAATCAGTGCTAGAAATTCAAAGTCATTTAAATTTCAAACATTTACATACTTAGTATGACTACATTAAGTATATCCAATGCTTGGCAAAACTCTATTTCTACCTCATCCTGAACTGCAAATATTTGATAAGATTTTATTCAAGTCAAATGTATTCTGGTGATTTATATTGGTGTGTAGGTGTGTTAGTTTAGTTTAAGTGGAGTATAATTTTGGCAGTGCTGTTTTGATTCCTTTGGAAATTACTCCCTATGGTATATTTGGAACTGCAAAATTTGATTCAAATCAAAGGTATTTTGGTCATTTATCTTGGAGTTTGGGGTATACAATAGGAAACATTTTTCCTCCAGTGTGACGTGTTGAGGGAAACAGCAGAGGGCGAGGGTGGCGAGCCAATTCCTTTATTTACATCCATGGATAAACAGAATATCTCAGGCTGAAGACAGACAAGTTAACTAAAAAATAACTAAAGTAAGAAAGCAGACGTTCGTAGAAGCGACAAAGCAGCAGAAGACCTCCTTTGACTGGGCAGCAGTACAATCTCTCCAGGGGCTTGAATGCGCAGCACTGGATGGACAGACCTGCAGGCTTAAATAGTGAGGGAATTAAGGAGGGACAGGTGCTAGTATTCAGGGGACTGGGAGCGTGTGAGTGAGAGGGAATGAGGGGGTGTGTGCAGACGGAATGAGGGGGTGTGTCTTGTGGGACTGGTGTAGGTGGGTGCCCTATGGTGGACTCCCTGCCGTCTCACCGTGACATCCAGTTTATCAGGATGGATAATAGAGTGAGTAGAATTTTGCCAGGTGTCAAAATAGCAATAGTAATACACTCTTTACCATTTCATCATTATACTGTATTAAATGATCAATACTTGCTCCTCCGTGGATCACCACCTTATCGTGGTGGAGGGGTTTGCGTGCCCATGTGATCCTAGGAGCTAGGTTGTCGGGGGCAATGCCCCTGGTAGGGTCTCCCATGGCAAATTGGTCCTAGGTGATGGGCCAGACAAAGAGTGGTCCAAATAAAACCCCAATGGAATTTAAAAACAGGACACAGATACCCTTGCCCGGATCAGGGTTACCGGGGCCTCACCCTGGAGCCAGGCCTGGGGAGGGGCTCCTCGGCGAGCGCCTGGTGGCCGGGTCTCTACCCATGGGGCCCGGCCGGGCACAGCCCGAAGGGATTACATGGGTTCACTCTCCCATGGGCCCACCACCTGTGGGAGAGGTAGTACTAGGGGTTCGGTGCATTGTGGTTTGGGCGGTGGCGAAGGCGGGGGCCTTGGCGTACCGACCCTCGGTTACTGAAGCTGGCTCTTGGGACATGGAACGTAACCTCTCTGGGTGGGAAGGAGCCTGAGCTGGTGTGTGAGGCTGAGAGATACCAACTAGATATAGTTGGGCTCACCTCCACACACAGTTTGGGTTCTGGAACCAATCCCTCGAGAGAGGCTGGACTTTATTCTTTTCTGGAGTTGCCCAGGGTGAAAGGCGGAGGGCTGGAGTGGGCTTACTCATAGCTCCCCGGCTCGCTGCCTGTGTGTTGGGGTTTTCCCCAGTAGATAAGAGGGTTGCTTCCCTGCGCCTTAGGGTCGGGGAAAGGGCTCTGACTGTTGTTTGTGCTTATGCACCGAATGGCAGTTCGGAGTACCCGGCCTTCTTGGAGTCCTTGGAGGGGGTGCTGGAAGGTGCCCCTTCTGGGGATTCCATTGTTCTGCTGGGGACTTCAATGCTCACGTGGGCAATGACAGTAGGACCTGGAAGGGCGTGATTGGGAGGAACGGCCTCTCCGATCTGAACCCAGTGGTGTTCTGTTATTGGACTTCTGTGCTCGTCACGGTTTGTCCATAACGAACACCATGTTTGAGCACAGAGGTGTCCATAAGTGCACATGGCACCAGGACACCTTAGGTCGCAGTTCGATGATCGATTTTGTAATCGTATCGTTGAACTTGCGACCGTGTGTCTTGGACACTCGGGTAAAGAGAGGAGCTGAGCTGTCAACCGATCACCACCTAGTGGTGAGTTGGATCAGATGGCGGGCGAGGATGCCGGACAGACCTGGCAGACCCAAACGTACTGTGAGGGTTTGCTGGGAACGTCTGGCAGAGGAACCTGTCAGAAAGGTCTTTAACTCCCACATCCGACAAAGCTTTGACCGCATCCCGAGGGAGGCCGGAAACATTGAGTCTGAGTGGGCTTGGTTCCGTGCTTCTATTGTCAATGCAGCAGATCGGAGCTGTGGCCGCAAGGTTGTCGGTGCCTGTCGTGGCGGCAATCCCAGAACCCGGTGGCGGACACCTCGGGTAAGGGAGGCCGTCATGCTGAAGAAAGAGTCCTATCGGGCCTGGTTGGCCCGTGGGACTTTGGAGGCAGCAGACAGGTACAGGGGGGCCAAGCGGATCGCGGCTTTGACTGTCGCAGAGGCAAAAACTCGGGTGTGGGAAGAGTTTGGTGAGACCATGGAAAGTGACTTTCGATCGGCTCCGAGGAGGTTCTGGCAAACCGTCAGGCAACTCAGGAGGGGAAAGCGGTTCCCGACCAACACTGTATACAGTGAGGCTGGGGATCTGCTGACCTCGACTGGGGATGTCATTAGGCGGTGGAAGGAATACTTCGAGGATCTTCTCAATCCCACCACCACGTCTTCCATAGAGGAAGCAGAACCAGAGGACTCGGACGGGGTTTGCCCATCACTAGGGCTGAGGTGACCAGGGTAGTTGTGAAACTCCTTGGTGCCAAGGCACCGGGGTGGATGAGATCCGTCCTGAGTTCCTTAAGGCTCTGGATGTTGTGGGACTGTCTTGGTTGACACGTCTTTGCAACATCGCGTGTACATCGGGGAAGTGCCTCTGGATTGGCAAACCGGGGTGGTGGTTCCCCTTTTTAAGAAAAGGAGAGAGAGTGTGCTCCAACTATCGGGGGATCACACTTCTCAGCCTCCCGGTAAGGTCTATGCAGGGGTTCTGGAGAAGAGAGTCCGTTCGATAGTTGAATCTCAGTTACAAGAGGAACAATGTGGGTTCCGTCCTGGTCGTGGAACACTGGACCAACTTTTCACCCTTGCGAGGGTCCTAGAGGGTGCATGGGAGTTTGCCCAACCAGTCCACATGTGCTTTGTGGATTTGGAAAAGGCATTCGACCGTGTCCCTCGGGGATTCCATTGGGGGGGGCTCCGGGAGTATAGGGTGCGGGGCCCGTTGCTACGGGCTATCCAGTCCCTGTACAAACGGAGCAGGAGTTTGGTTCGCATGGCCGGCAGTAAGTCAGACTGGTTTCCGGTGGGAGTTGGACTCCGCCAAGGCTGCCCTTTGTCACCGATTCTGTTCATAACTTTTATGGACAGAATTTCTCGGCGTAGCCAAGTGGTGGAGGGGGTTCGGTTTGGTGGCCTCAGGATTCCACGCCTTCTCTTTGCAGATGATGTGGTCCTGTTGGCATCATCGGGCCGAGACCTACAGCTCTCGCTGGATCAGTTTGCAGCCGAGTGCGAGATGGCTGGGATGAGAATCAGCACCTCTAAAACAGACCATGGTACTCAGTCGGACAAGGGTGGAGTGCCCTCTCTGGGTCGGGAGTGAGTCCTTGCCTCAAGTGGAGGAGTTTAAGTATCTCGGGTTCTTGTTCACGAGTGAGGGAAGGATGGAACGAGAGATTGACAGGCGGATCGGTGCTGCGGCTGCAGTATTGCGGTCGCTGTACCGGACCGTTAATGGTGAAGAGAGAGCTGAGCCGAAAGGCAAAGCTCTCAATTTACTGGTCAATCTACGTTCCGACTCTTACCTATGGTCACGAGCTTTGGGTAGTGACCGAAAGAATGAGATCGCGAATACAAGCGGCCGAAATGAGTTTTCTTCGCAGGGTGTCTGGGCTCTCCCTTAGAGATAAGGTACGGAGCACAGTCATCCGGGAGGGGCTCGAGTAGAGTCGCTGCTCCTCCACGTAGAGAGGAGCCAGCTGAGGTGGTTCGGGCATCTGGTTCGGATGCCACCTGGGCGCCTGCCTAGGGAGGCGCTCTGGGCATGTCCAACTGGGAGAAGACCCCGGGGAAGACCCAGGACACGCTGGAGAGATTATATCTCTCGGCTGTCCTGGGAACGCCTTGGTATCCCCCCAGAAGAGCTGGAAGAGGTGGCTGGGGAGAGGGAAACCTGGGCCTCTTTGCTTAGGCTACTGCCCCCGCGACCCGGACCCGGATAAGCGGAAGAAAATGGATGGATGGATACTGCATGAGGAATATTAGTTAGATTTTATAACAGCAATAAAGCAATTGCTAAATGGAATCTGTATATTAGTCAATAGCACAGTGTTAGTTGGGTTTTTGAAACAATCACAGTTGAGGTGAAGGTGGAGTATGTCAGACCTGACTCAGGACGGCTCCTCCTGCGGGAGGAGTTCACGAGTCGGGTCTCATCAGCGCAATCAGCAGTGATGGGCTGCAGCTGTCTCTCCCTATTTAGGAAGCGCAGTTGCAGTCCATCACTGCTGAATTGTTGTGGTTGTTGCTGCTAACTTCCAGCCAGTCTCTGTCAGTTTCGTGCGGCGTTGGGTGTCTCGCCACCCATGTTTCCCCAGTCTCCGTTTGGAGTTTGCCTCTTAAGCTTTACTCTGTTTATTCGAGTATTCTTACTCCTGCACTGCTCTGCTGGCTTATCTCAAGTTTTCCCGTTCTGTCATTTTCTCTGTCTGTGCTCTCTGTTACTTTGGGAATATTATTTTGTGTTACTTACCTGTTTTGCCAGAGAGTCATCCATTTCCCCTGGCGTCCTTAGTTCATTTTGTACTCGAGTTATTTTGGGAGGTTTTTGGTTTTTATATAACTCAAGTGAGAGAGCCAGTCACTCCCGTGGCGTCCTTTCTTGGTTTTTCCCCGGTTATCATCCTCGCCGTTGAATATTCCGAATATTGTTTTCTCCGTTTCTCCGCGTTGACTATTGTCCGAGTTTTTGTTCTCGTTTTCTTCGTGGACTGACACTTGGGTTCTCTCTCCGTTAAAACTCCACGGAGGATTTTGCGTCCAAAGTTCCCCGTCCTTTTTGAGTATCTAATATTCAAAATGTTTACATTCATCATTGTGCCTTTTAACATGTCAGTGCTATTTCTTTGCTCAGGTTGTAACAATGTCACAAAACAGTTGAGGTGGATAAAAGTCACTGAATTTTGACTGATTTTGGACAAATCTTTTTGAATATTACCAAATTAATAATGCAACTAAGAATTGTGCTTTATATAACAGCCTATAAGTTAAAACGTCCATTTTGATTTAAGGTTGTGTTGTACTATAAATTAAGGGGGTTATTCATATTCACCAATGAGTAAACAACCATCTTTCTCTTTGTTGTGGTATTGCTTTCTACAGAAATTGACGCTCCAGGTGAAGTTGAAGTCCGAGATGTGGCAGACACATCAGCCTTGATCTCTTGGTCAAGGCCTGTGGCAGATGTGGACAGATTTAGTATATCTTATGGCCCAACCAAAGTCTCATCAGCCTGGCATGATGTGGATGTACATGCAACAATCATGCAACATATTCTGGAGAGATTGAAGCCAGACACTGACTATCAGGTCTCTGTCAGCTCAAAGAAGGGTGACATCACTAGTGAACCCATTTATGAGAGCTTCACTACAGGTACCATATTGTCGATCTTGAATTTAAGATGTATTTAATGTTTGGCTTAGAAAGTTCCTTAAAGGTTTGACTTCAATTTGGGCTAAATAGTGATTCCCTGAAAAAATGTTGCCAGCATCTAATTGTTCAAATCCAATACACCATGATGGCTTGCCGGTGTCCCACCTATTATTACTGGTGGTTTACCCGCTGCATAAAAAGCATCAGTTTTGTTCAACATGATAACGGTACGGAGGCCCCATACCAGCCGCCTCCGCTGGAGTGGCATTTTTACATGTCTTGTTGTGTTTATCCCTCAGGTGGGTGGGGCCCATTAGGATACCCGACACCTGAGGGTCATTTGTCTGTCTATATATACAATATCTTGTCTTTGTACCAGTTGATTGCTGGTTATTGTATACTTTATTTGGTGGCTTTTTTTTAAAAAACATTGTTTAATGTCTTACACTTCTGATAGTTTTGCTACACAATCTTGCAGCATGAACAATGATCTATAGTTACTTTTGTTAATGTCTAGTTGGAAAATATACATCTACTAACAGCAGCTCAGGAACATACCACGCAGTCAGAGTTAAGGTAAAATATTTTGACTGTAAATAGTCTGCTTTAAAGGTATTTGCTTTGTGTGCTAAAACCTCAGGTTCAGTACTCATGCTTCTAGTACAGGACAGCCGCAAGTGAAAGGGTGGTGACAAAGAGGCACACGTTCCAATCCAGAAGCTTTTCACTATGCTCCAGGTCTGGATGCTCCTCAAGACCTCCAGGCTGTGGATCAAACTGATGACAGCATCACTGTGGAATGGAAAAACAGTCGTGCGCTTGTGGATGGCTACCGTGTCAAATATGGTCCTGTTGCTGGAGGCACCCTTAGGGAGGATATGCTCCACACAGGAAAAGGAGACACAACACGAGCTACCTTTACTGGTGAATATTAGATAAAAATCAAAGGCATTTTATGTACAAGTTTTGAAATTTTTTTGTTCTGTTTGAAAATGCATTGAATAACAAAGCTTTTATAATTCTCTATTATTAAAGAGAACTGTGTCTGATGTTTATGATCATGACTTTACTAAATATCGATGTGTGCTATAGGCCTTAAACCTGGGACAGAATATGGTATTGGAGTTTCAGCATTTAAAAATGAAAAGGAGAGTGAGCCCACCATTGCCAGTGCAATGACAGGTTAGATGAGTGAACCTCTGGATGTATGTGGATGTATCTGTTTAGAACTACTTGCTTATAAGCAAACAGTTTTGTTTGTGACATTTGTTCCCATATCCCAAAAGACCTAGATGCTCCACAAGATCTGGAGGCGACTGATGTCACAGAAACCACAATGGTCTTACTCTGGAAAAAACCCAAAGCAAAGATCTCTAACTATTGGCTGGTATTTGTTTCCACTGATGGTCAATGGGAGGAGCTGAGGCTGCCTGCTGATGCTACTACTTATACCAAAACAAACCTGGTGCCTGGAAAGCACTATAACATAACCTTGGTGGCAGAACAGGGTCAGAGGAACAGTGCTGCCGCTTCCCTTACTGCATCCACAGGTAAGCAAGGAATGTCTATTGCAGTAATTTTTGTTTAATAAATAGCATTCTAATGTGATAGTGTTATATGAATAGACATATTTTGTGTGTGTAGTGATCATCACAATCATTTCAGAGATTTAGGTTTTCATTTCAAATGAATCCTAACTCCTAAATGGCTTTGATATTTGAAATCCAAATTAACATAGCAAAACAATTTCCTAAACAAAATCCGGCTACAACATAAGTGCATGTGAAATTTAGACATGTCTGGTCTTGACAACATTAGTATGGCCCAGATTAAACCTAAATCTGGACTAAAAAATGTTTCCAATGGTCGTCCATCATTAATATTGGCATATACAGCATATTAATCTATGTCTGAGCAACCAACCCAATTAATGTAACTCTATTTCATATAGTATCCTTTCATATTGTAATGATCCTTAAGGGATTATTGGGTTACTGTTTCTTTAAATTAAGTTGTGGTGTGGGAGTGGGGAAATGCGGAAGTGAGCGAGAGAGAGATGGAAAGCATGCAGCTATTTTGAGTGAGTTGTATTATTCACTTGTATTAACGTGAATAAAAAGAGAAGAGTTGACAACAGCAACCTGTGCTGGAGTAGTATTTAACGAACGTTACACTGGTGTCAGAAACTTATATGATGAGCCTACTCCGAAGCTCGACCGGCGGCACAATTAGCACTGATGTTTGAGGACAAGATTAAGGAGGAGGAGCAGGAGATGGGTGCCCGGCCACGGTCGGCCGCGCATAGAATGAGGGCAGACGGGAGACGGCGCTGCCTGGCCAGAACGCTGCAGTAAACATAAAAACACCAAAGATCAATGGTAAGATGCCATGGGAGGTGTTTATTGCTCAGTTTGAACTGTTAACTGCTGCAGCTGGCTGGGCTGAGGAGCATAAATCACTGCAGTTAGCTTTGTGCCTCTGTGAGGACGTGGCCGCTTGTTTACTTCTGCTGAGCGAGGAGGAGAGGAGGGACTATGCTCCTCTAGTTGGGGCCTACAGAGACGGATTGGGCAGTATAACCAGCCTGTGCTGCTGCGATCTGAGTTCCACAAATGCTCAGAGCCCCTGAGCATTCTGACATCGAGTGCCTGTGCAGACGGGCTTATGACAACATGCCACTTAAAGTGCGGGCAGAGCTCGCCAGGGATCAGTTCCTGCAGGCCTTCGGTCCTAAAGAACTGCGTATACAGACTCAGCTCGCATGTCCGGCCATGCTCAATGCAGCTCTAGAGTTTGCTCTGGAGAGGGAGATGCTGACGAGATCCACTGGGGAAACTGACGACTCACCGGTAGTGAGGGTGACGGCAGGCCCTGTCGAGCGGCTGGGGAGGCCGCAGGGACCACTCTGCGCGTTTCAGGCAGCTGCTCTCCAGTCACCTAGGTCTCGGACTGGTCTATGCCGTCGACCTCAGAGCTGCTGGGAATGTGGGCAATCTGGTCATCTCATCAGACAATGCTCCAGGTTTGCAGCCACGTTGGGAAACGAGTAAGGGCCCGTGCAGGTGGGAGTACACGGGCCTGCAAGATCAACACACCCGGTCCACCGCATCTTCACCAGGCGCAGTCATTGCTGTGGGCTGGACCCAGGTTGGCGACTTCTGCCACATCCCTGTTACAGTTTTCGGGGTACCCTGTACGGCGCTCCTGGACACGGGGTCTAACGCAATGCTGGTTCGACCTGATGTCATCCCCGCCGGAACTGGTGTGCAGACAACTGATGTGCATCTTAAGACTGTGACTGGGGACCTGGCTCCCGTAAGAGGGAGGGGAGTGTTTCAGTTTAAGGTAGGCGATGTCATTGTGCCTTATGCTACCATGGTGGCGGATGTGCAGGACAACTGCATCCTCGGGCTGGACTTTCTAAGAGCCATTGGTGATGTATTAGACCTGAGAAAGGGTGTTCTAATGCTTCTACTTCTAATGAGAGTACAGCTGGTTTCCCCCTCAGCATACGCAGCCCCTGTTTTTGCCCTTAAAGAGAGTGAAGTAGGTCTGATACACATGGTGGAGCACATAATTGACACTGGGGATGCCCGACCAACTAAAGTACGTCCCCGCCGCTTGCCCTTAGCTCATCAGGAGGCTGCTGAGAGAGAACTGAGTGAGATGCTCATCATAGAGCCATCCAACAGTCTGTGGGCCTCTGCTGTGGTGATGGTGCCCAAGAAAAACAGTTCAAGGATGCTCTTCTGCGTAGACTACAGGCCAATAAAGTTACAAAAAAAGACTCTTACCCCCTCCCCAGGATTGATAAGTCTCTGGACTTGGTAGCAGGGTCCTCCTGGTTCTCCACACTGGACCTGCGAAGTGGATACTGGCAGGTACCGCTCTCCCCAGAGTCCAGACCAAAGACAGCCTTCTGCACCAACAGGGGACTGTGGCATTTCAGAGTCTTAAGCTTCGGCCTTTGCAATGCCCCTGCCACCTTCGAGAGGCTTATGGACAGCGTGCTGGCTGGTGTCCGACGCCAGTAATGCCTGGTTTACCTGGACAATCTCCTGGTGCACGGGAGCTCATTTGACACTGCTTTAGGCTCCCTGAGACAGGTGCTAGGGAGAGTGACTTCTGCAGGCCTGAAACCAAGCTGGGTCGTGAGGGCATTAGCACTTTGGAGGAAAAAATCCACACCATTCAGGTCTGGCCCACTCCGATATACCAGGTTCAGCTTAAAAGCTTATATATATATATATATATATATATATATATATATATATATATATATATATATATATATATCAAAATGCAAAAATGCCACACTCAGTTTTGCAATGAGAAGCAGGGCTTTCTTGTGGGACTTCATTACTGTTTTTCTAAAGCATTGTGCAGTTTTATTATTAGGTGTACAACAATATAATCACTGTATTTTGCATACAGCATTTATCAGAGTAGAAAATGTGTGTGTGTATATATATATATATATATATATATATATATATATATATATATATATATCTTATACTTAGCTATTAGTAGATCATGTCAGATCTGCATACAAACTAAATGTGTATATTTATTTATTTTGTGGTCTAACAGTTTTTTTGAATGTTTTTTGTTTAGCACCACAGTCCACCTCTCCAGATGTTGTTGCTTTGAGGCTCAAAAGTTCCCAGACAAAGCAGCCAACTTCTCAAATGGGGGTTTATACAACAGATCCTGTCTATACTGTGGTAACTGAAGAGTCAAGTGTTATAGCCTCAGTCGATAAATTTAAAGGTTCAATTCAAAAACCTCTACCTAATTTAAAGATTTCTGATGTAACCGAAATAAGTTTGAAACTGTCGTGGTCATCACTAGAATATGCCTTTGATGGCTTCCAGGTTGAGCTGGAATCACTGTCAGATATGTCAAAAGTTGATGCAACAAGCATATCTGGAGGAGCCAGAGATGTACAAATACTTGGCTTGGTCCCTGGAATGCAGTATAATATAAATTTGTCTGGCCGTTGGGAAGGAGAAGTTTCATCTAGTCAACTTGGCAGATCTTTGAGATGAATGCAGTTTGATGAAAGTTTGATCAATTTAGCTTTTTTTTCACAGATGAACTGTGCATAAAGAAAGAAAAGTATAGCAGAAAGAAAAGAAAAACTGAGCCTGTAATGTCAATATATTTATTGGTCATCAACTGCTTGGCACCATTTGTGTTAATGTGCCACATGTTCCTTTTTTAATGACAAGCAGCAGAGAAGAATGTAAAATGTAAATACAGGGGCATAAAATGAAAACATCCATCAGATTATAGAAATACACACACAGAAGAAGCATACAGATACACAAAAAAAGAATACACAAACAGGAGAAGTAATACACACAAAACATGTAGAAATGCAGTGGGAAAAAATATGGCACTTGTGATTTGAAGTTCACAGCAGATAGATGGTATAACCGCTTCCTACACTGAAGGTGCGATAGTCTATTGCTGTTTAAGGCCCCTAGTCTTGTACAGGGAATGAGAGGTGTTGTCCACAAGGTCGATGTCTTACTTACGGTTACTTAAGGTTAATACCTTACTTGTCATTGTCTTTTCCTAATGGTCTTTTTGGCAAGGATGTTATACTGCTCACCAGTGAGACATTTTCAACTCAAATAGACATACAGCTTTGAATGTCTTTTTGGTGATGGACAATTCTCTACCTCTATGGTATCAACAAAGTCATATTTAATCCAGATCATTGGCTTTGTTCTTTCCAATTCTTTATATAAAGTATGTTTCGCTTGTTTAAATCTTTAAAAATCTTTCTCTCATACCTGACTAAAAAAGGCTAAATATAAATAGTGAAACTGAAGTTTCTAGTTAATTCACAAACATATCTTACTTTAAAAATAGAGTAGAAACTCTTCATATTCTGCACCCAATCAATATTTCAAAGATGTGGTTATTTTAAATACTACATATAAGAACACGTGTTGTAAAAAAAACATGTTGTATTAAAACATAAAACATATAAAAAACTTTTACTAAGTTAAAAGTGTAGTGCAAGGTTTTTAAAGCAGAAGGACCTAAAGGATATAGGATGTGCTTTTTATGCTAAATGCCGTAAATGTAAATGTTTAGGAAAATATGTATGAAAGAAAACACAGATCACATCCAATAGGGCTACATCATTTTTACAGTGTTATGTTTATACTCTCACTGTCCTAATCTGTGATGGGCGAGGAGTGCAAAATAAAAAAGGAAGCGATCACGCCTGTCTCAGGGAAAAGGAAGGATTTAGAGGATAATGTGCACAAACACAAAACCCGTGGCATAATCCAAATTAAGGATACAAACGACCACAAAGCAACATCATCAAGACAACATGTAATACTGTAAAACGGCGGCCGGCAGGGGGGCTCCGTACTGTGACATAATCTTACTGATTGATGAGATTATGTACTTGTTACAATTTTGATGAGAAGTCTCAGGATTACTTGCAAGTTAGCTTGTAAGTGTTAGCAATAATGTTCAGGAAACAAACCTTTTATAAATGTCAGAGAAAATTAATGATGTGTAGTGCCTTATTTAGTGTATTTTGGTATCTATTCAATTATCCTATAAGCTTATTGGTTAAATTTATGTCCCTGAGCATGTCCGCATTTAAATCAGAATCAGAATCAGAATCATGTTTATTGGCCAAGTATGTTTACACACACAAGGAATTTGTTTCCGGCTGTTTGTGTCTCCCTAGACAATATACAAATACTAACGTGTAATTTACAGACAGTAAACAGATAACAGCAGTATACACGGTATACAGACTATACAATGACATTACTATACAGTGTGCTTTAGTGTTATTCACAGAATAGCAGTATACAACAATAACCAGATTAAATATGTGTAAGTGTGTCACAACAATTGTAAACATGTGGAGTGAATAATGGTAATGCAGGTGAATAATGGTAGTTATATATTAATTGTAAATAAATAAATCAATATGGCCCATAGCTGATGATGGTGATCAGCTGTTGATGAATGTGATGGCCTGAGGGTAAAAACTGTTCCTGTGTCTGACAGTCTTAGTGGACAGGGCTCTGTAGCGTCTTCCAGATGGGAGAAGCTGAAAGAGGTTGTGACCAGGGTGCGAGGAGTCCGTAATGATTTTCTCCGCCCGTCTTCTGGATCTTGAGCAGTACAAGTCCTGAATGGAGGGCAGGGAAGCACCAATGATCTTCTCAGCCGTCCTCACTGTTCGCTGCAGTCTAATCCTGTCCTGCTTTGTGGCTGCTCCAAACCACACTGTGATGGATGTACACAGGGTGGATTCTATGACTGCGGTGTAGAACTGGCTCAGCAGCTCCTGAGGCAGACCCAACTTCCTCAGCTGGCGCAGAAAGTACATCCTCTGCTGAGCCTTTTTGAGTATGGAGGAGATGTTGGGTTCCCACTTCAGGTCCTGGGAGATGGTGGTACCCAGAAACCTGAAGTTCTCTACAGCTGACACTGGGTTGTTTAGGATAGTGAGGGGCAGCAGTGTTGAGGGGTGCCTTCTAAAGTCCACTCTCATCTCTACAGTCTTGAGTGTGTTCAGCTCCAGGTTGTTCTGACTGCACCAGAGAACCAGCCGTTCAACCTCCTGCCGATATACAGACTCGTCGTCATCCCGGATGAGTCCGATGACAGTGGTGTCATCTGCAAACTTCAGAAGTTTAACAGACGGGTCATTAGAGGTGCAGTCATTAGTGTAGAGAGAAAAGCAGTGGGGGAGAGAACACATCCTTGAGGGGCACCAATGTTGACAGTCCGTGTGCAGGACATGACATTCCCCAACTTCACTTGCTGTTTCCTACCCGTCAGGAAGCTGGTGATCCACTGACACATGGCAGATGAAACAGTGAGCTGGGAGAGTTTGGAGGACAGAATGTCTGGGACAATGGTGTTGAACGCCGAGCAGAAGTCAAGAAACAGGATTCTTGCGTATGACCCAGGGCACTCAAGATGTTGTAGGATGTAATGCAGACCCATGTTGACTGCATCATCCACTGACCTGTTTGCCCGATAGGCAAACTGTAGGGGGTCTAGCAGGGGTCCTGTGACGTCCTTCAGGTGGGCCAGCACCAGTCGTTCAAAGGACTTCATGACCACAGGCGTTAGAGCAACAGGCCTGTAGTCGTTCAGTCCTGTTATGGGGGGATTTCTTGGGGACAGGTATGATGGTGGAGCGTTTGAGGCAGGGTGGAACTTCACACAGCTCCAGTGATCTGTTGAATATTTGTGTGAAGACTGGAGCCAACTGGTCAGCACAGGCTTTGAGGCAGGAAGGTGAGACCCCGTCTGGACCTGGTGCTTTCCTGGTCTTTTGTCTTTGGAAGAGTCGGCTCACATCAGCTTCACAGACCTTAAGTGCCGTCTGGGTGGAAGGGGAGAATGAGGTGGGGGGGTAGGTGGAGGTGTGATGCTGGTTGTAGTTGGTGCTGTAGGGTTCTGGGGAGGTGTCAATGAGTCCCTCTCAAACCTACAATAGAAGGTGTTGAGGTCGTCAGCCAGGTTTTTGTTTTCCTCAACTGGTGGGGATTGTCTTCTGTAGTTGGTGATGTGTTGAAGGCCTTTCATTTACATTTACATTTACGGCATTTAGCAGACGCCCTTATCCAGAGCGACTTACAAAAAGTGCTTCATTGTTTTACTCAGAACAAAATCTCTAGCTAGTTAGTTTAGGCTAAAATCAGGAAGAAACTTTAAGCAAAGATATTATTAGATACAGTCAGTATGGACGCCTAGATATACTCAAATATATACTGAGAAAACCCTACTTAACAGATAAAAGCAAGAAAAGTCATTACAGTCACAAATATTTAATACATGCTAGTGTAGTAAAATTTAATTTAAGTGCTCTTGAAACAGATGTGTCTTCAGTCTTCGCTTAAAAACAACAAGAGACTCTGCCATTCGGACACTCAGTGGAAGTTCGTTCCACCACTGAGGTGCCAGAACTGAAAAAAGTCTGGATGCATGTTTTCCGCATGTCCTGAGAGATGGTGGGTCAAGCCGAGCTGTGCTTGAAGCTCGAAGAGCTCTGGGTACAGATCGGGATTTGACCATTGCCTCCATGTATGGAGGTGCTGGTCCATTCTTAGCCTTGTAGGCCAGCATCAGGGTTTTATATCTGATGCGGGCAGCTACAGGAAGCCAGTGAAGAGAGCGCAGCAGAGGAGTAACATGGCTGAACTTAGGAACATTGAAGACAAGTCGAGCCGCCGAGTTCTGGATCAGTTGCAAGGGCCTGATGGTACGCATAGGAAGACCAGCCAGGAGTGAGTTGCAGTAGTCAAGTCTTGAAATGACAAGAGACTGAACAAGCACTTGAGTAGCCTCGCTAGACAGAAAAGGTCGAATTCTCGAATGTTGTAAAGGAGAAATCTGCATGACCGAGTCAGGTTTGCAACATGGGTTGAGAACGATAACTGGTCATCCACAACTACACCAAGACTTCGAGCTTCAGCAGATGTGGTGACCAGCGAGTTCTCAAAAGAGATGGAAAGATCCTGGCGAGGACTTGAAGTTCCAGGGATGAACAGTAATTCAGTCTTGCTGGGGTTCAGCTTCAAGTGATGAGCCGACATCCAAGATGAGATATCAGCAAGACAAGCCGAGATCCGAGATGAAACCTGTGTGTCAGAAGGTGGAAAGGAAAGGACAAGTTGAGTGTCATCAGCATAACAGTGATAGGAAAATCCATGGGAGAATATTACATCACCAAGAGAACGAGTGTAAAGAGAGAAGAGCAGAGGACCGAGCACTGAGCCTTGTGGGACACCCGTGGTGAGCCTGGAAGGAGCAGATGTGGCCCCCTGCCAAGATACTTGGTAAGATCTCCCATCTAGATAAGACTTAAACCACTGCCAGACAGTGCCAGTGATTCCAAGTCTTCTGAGGACAGACAGGAGGATCTGGTGGTCAATGGTGTCGAAGGCTGCAGAGAGGTCAAGAAGAATTAGGACCGAAGACAGTTTGGCAGATCTAGCAGCATGCAGCTTCTCTGTAACTGCGATGAGAGCAGTTTCAGTTGAGTGCGCCGGTTTGAAGCCAGACTGGTTCGGGTCCTGTAGGTTGTTCAGAGAAAGAAATAGAGACAGTTGGTTATAAACAGAACGCTCCAAGACCTTAGATAGGAAAGAAAGAAGAGATACAGGTCTGTAATTGCTGATGTCAGAACAGTCCAGAGTAGGCTTCTTCAAGATGGGGATCACTCTTGCAGTCTTGAAGATAGCTGGTACATGGCCTGTTGACAAGGAGCTGTTGATGACATGAGTGATGAAAGGTAGAAGGTCAGGTGCTATTGTCTGAAATAGCGTGGATGGAATCGGGTCCAGTGGACAGGTAGTAGGATTGTTGGATGAGACCAACTGTATGATGTCATCTGTGGAAAGAGGAGAAAAGCAAGACAGGGAATGAGGTGGAGGGTGGTGTTCAGTAGGAAGGATATTGGTAGAGAAAAGGATCTGCGAATCTTATCAACCTTCTCCTCAAAGAAGGTGACAAAATCCTCAGGGGGAGAGAGTAGAGGGTGGTGGGGGAGTGGGAGGGTTTAAAGAGAGGAGAAAATGTTGAAGAGCTTGCGTGGATCAGAGGCTGATGCTTCCAGCTTCTCCTTGAAGAAGGAAGATTTCGCCGCTGTTATTTCTGTTGAGAACCTTGAGAGAAGAGACTGGTAGGAGTGGAGATCTGAATCATCTTGAGATTTTCTCCACTTTCTTTCCGCCAGTCTCAGTACTCTTCTGTTGTCTCGGAGAACATCTGTCAGCCAAGGAGTTGACAGAGAGGATCTTGCCCTGGAAGAGAGAGGACAGAGATGGTCGACAGAAGAGGAGATGGATGAAAGGAATGTGTTTGTGGCAGTTTCAGAGGGAGGGAAGAAAATGATTCAGGATGTGGAAGAGAGGAGACAATAGTAGAGACCAGACAAGAGGAGGAGACTGAGCGAAAGTTGCGGTAGGTGGTAGAAGAAGCTGACGTGGAGGTGTGTGCAGAAGAAGCAGGAAGGGAGAGTGAAAAGGACAAGAAATGATGATCAGAAAAGTCAAGAGGAGTTACTGTCAGATCCAACACTGGGGCAGGTCTACTGAAGATCAGGTCCAGTGTGTTTCCTGCTCTGTGTGTTGGAGTTGACTGGTTGAAAGCAAGATCGAATGATGACAGCAGTGGAAGAAGACAGGACAAATGTAGTCTCTCTGTTGGAAGGTTGAAGTCCCCTAGAAGAACAAGTGATGACTCTAAGGGAGAGCACTCAGAAGAATGTCCAACTCATCTATGAAGTTTCCCAGTGGACCTGGAGGGCGATAGAGAACAATGATGTGAAGTTTAGTGGGGAAAGACACCGTGATAGCATGGAATTCAAAGGAAGAAATGTTAAGATAAGAAAATGAGAGTACAGAGAAGCGCCATGAGCGAGAGAGAAGCAAACCTGTGCCACCACCCCTGCCGTTCTGCCGTGGAGAATGGGAGAAGGCAAAGGAGGTAGAGAGAGCAGCTGGAGTTGCAGAGTTCTCTGGAGTGATCCATGTCTCTGTCAGAGCCAGGAAGTCGAGTGACTTAGCAGATGCGAAGGCTGAGATAAAGTCTGCCTTCTGAACTGCAGAGTGGCAATTCCAGAGTCCCCTGCTCCCTTCACCTTTGGTACAGATGAACAAGGTGGGTAGATGAGGTTACTGGAGTTGCGGTTTCTTCTCTGGCATCTCCATCTTCTGGTGTTGTTCAAGGTGAGCACAGGGATGGACAAGCACATTCTGTGTATCCTAATAAAATCTAGTCTACTGCTGGCCGAGGAGATACTAACTACAAACGGACACGTTTGTAGCGGAATGCCGACTTAATTTATCTAGAATTACAGGCTCCACCCCTGTTATTGACACTTCAATTAGACCGAAACCACACCTGAATCAACTGAAACCACTGAAATAGACTGAAACCACACCTGAATCAATTAATGAACAAGCAAGATATCTAGACTAACCAAACAGCCAAGAGATCTATCAATATCTAGTTAATAGTATATTCAAGACAAGCCTACCTTAGAAGCAGAGAATCTACCCAAGTAACAAATGCAAGCACACTGATTACTGTGTGAATGCCGACTTAATTTATCTAGAATTACAGGCTCCACCCCTGTTATTGACACTTCAATTAGACCGAAACCACACCTGAATCAACTGAAACCACTGAAATAGACTGAAACCACACCTGAATCAATTAATGAACAAGCAAGATATCTAGACTAACCAAACAGCCAAGAGATCTATCAATATCTAGTTAATAGTATATTCAAGACAAGCCTACCTTAGAAGCAGAGAATCTACCCAAGTAACAAATGCAAGCACACTGATTACTGTGTGAATGCCGACTTAATTTATCTAGAATTACAGGCTCCACCCCTGTTATTGACACTTCAATTAGACCGAAACCACACCTGAATCAACTGAAACCACTGAAATAGACTGAAACCACACCTGAATCAATTAATGAACAAGCAAGATATCTAGACTAACCAAACAGCCAAGAGATCTATCAATATCTAGTTAATAGTATATTCAAGACAAGCCTACCTTAGAAGCAGAGAATCTACCCAAGTAACAAATGCAAGCACACTGATTACTGTGTGAATGCCGACTTAATTTATCTAGAATTACAGGCTCCACCCCTGTTATTGACACTTCAATTAGACCGAAACCACACCTGAATCAACTGAAACCACTGAAATAGACTGAAACCACACCTGAATCAATTAATGAACAAGCAAGATATCTAGACTAACCAAACAGCCAAGAGATCTATCAATATCTAGTTAATAGTATATTCAAGACAAGCCTACCTTAGAAGCAGAGAATCTACCCAAGTAACAAATGCAAGCACACTGATTACTGTGTGAATGCCGACTTAATTTATCTAGAATTACAGGCTCCACCCCTGTTATTGACACTTCAATTAGACCGAAACCACACCTGAATCAACTGAAACCACTGAAATAGACTGAAACCACACCTGAATCAATTAATGAACAAGCAAGATATCTAGACTAACCAAACAGCCAAGAGATCTATCAATATCTAGTTAATAGTATATTCAAGACAAGCCTACCTTAGAAGCAGAGAATCTACCCAAGTAACAAATGCAAGCACACTGATTACTGTGTGAATGCCGACTTAATTTATCTAGAATTACAGGCTCCACCCCTGTTATTGACACTTCAATTAGACCGAAACCACACCTGAATCAACTGAAACCACTGAAATAGACTGAAACCACACCTGAATCAATTAATGAACAAGCAAGATATCTAGACTAACCAAACAGCCAAGAGATCTATCAATATCTAGTTAATAGTATATTCAAGACAAGCCTACCTTAGAAGCAGAGAATCTACCCAAGTAACAAATGCAACCAAAGCAGATTCCGCCGCCTCTCGCTTCCCCCCGATAGCTCCGCAACGCGATCGGCTCGGAGTAGATTAAAGCCGGGCAGATGTAACGCGCTGTCCGGGATGGACTCGCTGAGCCAGGTCTCAGTGAAGCATAGGGCAGCCGATCGTGCAAAACTCTTGTTGGTGCCGTTGAGGAGAAGCAGTTCGTCCATTTTGTTGGGTAGAGAGCGGAGATTCGCAAGATGGATCGTGGGGGGGGGTTCTGAATCCCCGCTTACGAAGCTTCTCGTCCGTACCGGCACGCGTGGTGCTTGCGTCTCCTGCGCTCTCCACAGAATCCCCCACTCCAGCAACACATAGCTCCAAAAACTTCCTGCAGTCTCAAAAACCGGCGAAAAACTGTTTGTAGTGGACTGTCTGATGCTAAGTAGTCGTTCTCTGGTGTACGTAATGGGGTTAGAGCTGCATAAAGCACACAAAAAAAATAAAAACATACAAATTGCTAGAGAGCTCTGTGCCGAGGCGGCCACCCACGGCGCCATCTTGCATCTATCCTATCTAAAGAGGTTTATGTTGCATGTAGGACAATTTATCTAACTGGCTCAAAAATCAAAAACATCTT